>ML790855.1:455012-468286 GCA_009831015.1 Picea engelmannii
CCAGGTTAATTAGTTAGACGTTATTTGCTTTGATTAATTAGCAGTTTAGTTAGATTTAGATTAGATTATTTAATTTCAGTTAGCTTTCTTTCTGTTTTATAAATACAAAAAGACAAAAATAGATTCTTGGTTGTCTTAGGGCACCAAACACATGAGCTTTGCAGGTTTTAACCAAATCTGTAGTTTGTCCATAATGTATATTTGTGAATAAAGAATGATCATAGCTGATAATTAAGTAGTTGATTTGAGTTATTATAGTCATAGTTAGTATCTTGTATATATATAATAGTTATTAGTTTATGGTTAGATTAGTGTAGTTAAGTTAAGTTTGTTTTTATTAGTTTCTAGTTTCCTTAGTTTAGATTATTTAGCTCAGATCACTTTCTCTTTGGTTTCATTACGAGACCTCAGAGCGGCCAACGGAGTCGTTAAACTCGTCAAGGTGGTCCATACCAAACGGCTTGGGTTATTTAGACAACCCCGGACCGGTTCCACTCTTCCAGTTGACGGATGGACTGTTTCGCCCATCAACAGAACTTAAGAAAACTTTCTTTTTCCTTGGTAAATGAAACAACTAGCCTAAACTACTTTACCAAACAAAGAAATGAAAGATTTCCTTTTATTGTTTCATACTTCGAAAAAGGAAAAAATGATGACAAGACAGGATCAATAAATGAATTCAGGCCCAAACGCATATCGCAAGGAGTCACTGACAATACCAAGCATGTAGATCAAAGCAGACTCACCAACTTGTCTAAAAATTGTATTTTAAAGAAAACACAAGAAATATTTGGTCAAAAGAAAGCTAAACTAAAGTCAAACCTAGCCTACAGACTGTTATAACAGAGACTAGTACCAGATCAAGAAAACCCCTGAGGAGTGTGACTCCTGACAGGGAAGAGGATGAATGCATCTTCTTTTTACAAAAAAATTCTCAACATACATGCTCCTGACACTTCAACAACCGGCGTATGTACGAGGGTTGTCCAAGGGCAGGGCACATATGCACGCATGCAGACCCACTATAGGATGCGTACACCTCTGTAACTCCTAAAAAAATGAAAGAATAACAGTCTAGCACAGGAAGGCAGTACTGGTATGGAAGACCAACATCCCTTAAAGACATAGAAGCTTACAAAAACATAGAAAACAGAGAATAAACTGATTCAAAGGACCCCAAAATAAATATCCGCAAAGACCCTAGAGGCCTCCTCAGTATGGTCTCCAATACTTCTATAGTGGGAAAACCTCTCTATGGGATACACCAAGGGTCTAAAGTGTAGGAAGAGTAAATTGTCTAAAGTCTCCTACTTTTAATCACTATCCCAACATTACCCCATAATCATACATAAAATACAAGAGAGAGGGATCCAGTAGGCCTACCTTAAAATCCATGTCTGGTGTCGATCCCTTTGTGCTTGGTTGTTTCCTGATTGCAAATATCCTCCCAAGGCTGACTTGCATTCATCAAAATAAAAAAAATAAACTACAAGCATGCATTTTACATATGGATTAGTGGGTTAGACATCATCAACAAGAAATGTAAGAAAATCATATAAGTTTCACACATCATTTGGCGGGACGGAAAAACACTTATTTATATTAATCTCACAAAAAGACACTTACAACATGAGACCAACACTACTCCTCAAACTTGGTCCTGGGCTCCTCATCACCATGCACCAACTTCTTCCATGCCTTCTTCTCCTCTTTAGTTCTCTCTTAGGGAAATGACAAGGGACTTTCAATTTGGGGAAAGGGGGATTGATAAAATGGGCAGAGCTTCTTCTCTCTTGTGCTTCCCCTTGCAATGGGACCCCAACCCCTTCTTTTATAGGCCAAAAGGGATAGTAACGGTTGGGGTGACTAGCTATGGGCATTTAAAGGGTTAAGTAATGGCCCAAAAAATTGTATCCTATGCAATTTTCCATTTTTCGTGATATTTTGTGAGTGTACGTGGGTTGTAGTGGGTCAACAGGCGTGTGTACATAGTCAGTAGTGGTGCAGGGTGCATATACCTTCAAAGAAATGGCTTTTTGAAGAGCTTGTTCAGTGATGGCTTGGAAAAGATAGCAATTTAAATGGCCTGATGCCAAGTATGCATGTCTGGTGCAATTTAGGGTTATAACAATCCACATGACTGTCTTGTTATCCAATCTCACTATTTTCTTTTTCCCAGACATACCCATTCTGTACATGATCCCAATCAATAGTTTACAAGAACTATCATGGTCATCTCTCCCTTGTGGTCACTCACCCTCCAGGCCCAGGCTCAGACATCCCCTTCTCTACTATACAGTTCCTTGGGTGATCCACCTTGCCTTGCCAAGGATTTCTTGCACAACAATAATTTTAGAGGCTTCATCAAGCCTTATAGTCTATGCATCCCTCATAATTGCTTTGCCAAGGCATCCCTCTGGCTTGTGTTACCTCAATACAACATATTACATGTGATCATGACTTACCATGGGGTTCTCATGTCTCAAAAGTGGCCTCTTTCATGCTTTTCATATTGACAAACTTCACCTGTCCTTTATAGAAAGATCTTTTCTTCTCACCTTTATCACAGGCATACATAAATTCATGAGACATCATCATAAATTTTAAATTCAAAATTTTCATTTCAAATCTTTCACCCACATATTTTCCAGTTCCATATTTATTTTCATATCTGTTCCACACAGAACCAAATTCACAAGCATGGGACTTTATTCCCCATATAATTTTATCTCAGCAGGAAACCAGTCTTCCTTATGGGCTTACAACATTTCCAAATCCAAGACTCTTTCTTCCTGCAAGTCAACTTTCCTCAGCCAAGCAAATTGTTAGTTTTCATGCACACTATATTTTTGTCGCATACTTGCAGTGGCTCATAAACAATTTCAGAATTGTGCATACTAACAATCCAATTCACTTTTTCAAAAAGGAAATACCATTCCTTGCAGTTTGTCTCAGCAGGTAATTAGTCTTCCTTATGGGCTTACAAAACTTCCATATCCAAGACTGTTTTCTCCCTGCAATTCATCCTTTTCACATCCAAACAAATTGTTCGTCTCTCATGCATCCATGTGTATATATATCTATATTCAAAACCATCCATACAAACATTTCATCACAACTTGATGCAGGAGCATCCCTCACATCAAGCAAGCCAGCGCAGAGAGCAAGAGACAGCTGGACAAGCCATGACAACTCCTTTTTGAATTTCACTTACAAGTTGTTGCGCGATCTTAAATGTGTCATTTAAGATGAGGCACACTTGTACATTGTAAATGGACCTTGAGCGGATTTCTCTCATCCTTAGGTAGCTGAGGCATTTAAGATAGTTAATGTAAAGTAGATAGAATATTTAATTCTAGATTTGATAGCTTTAGAGCGCAAGAGGGAAACATGATATAGACACCCTCATTGTGCATTGTAACATTATTCTAGAGAAGAAGTAGAAGAGCATGCAGAGAATTGTATGAAGAACACCCATGTACAGACATTTGAATTAATAGAAAGAGCTTTGATTCAAATTCATGGTTTGTGTATTCTCTATGTATTTGGCGTTGATATTCTCATGAGTATTTTCTTTCTATCATGCATTTGCTTTTATATGTTGTGTATGTGATTTCATGGTGAGGTTGGAATCTAAGAGGGTGAAAGAATGAGTTTCAATTGTTTCTCTAATTGAGTCAGAGGATTCCTGCAAGGAGTGCAGTCGAATTGTCCGCAAGGAGTGCGTTAACAGAAGGGTTCAATTAGAGATAGATTTTTTTCTCATTTCCTCGAAGGTGCAGTTAAGTACAGTGTTGTGCAAGGAGTGCGTAGGCCAAGGGAAAGCCTCAGAGTTGTGATTCTGAGCAGAGTATCGGACGACTACTGCTGCAGGTGTGCGCAGAGTCGAGTGCCTTCAACACTTAAGCATTGTTGAATATTTGCCGCAAGGAGTGCGTGCAAGGTTTCTCTTTGAAGACTGAAGTTGGGGAAAAGCTTAGGAGGAATAGGCCTTTGAATTCACTGAAGGGTAAGTGCAGGGAAGATGCCGCAGAAAGTCTAAGAGAAATGTCGCAGGAAGGTGAATGGATGAACGAGTCTTGTGGGGAGACACTTCTTCCTTTCACAGAATCATCAAAAGGGAGAACGGACGGACGAAATCGTTGGAGGAGATTTCACGAAGTTCTGTGGGCCGTTGGATCTCATGGAGGTGCGAGGAGGTTATCAGTGCAAGCGTGAAGAGGTTTGAAGCTCAGGAAGGGGCCAAGCCATTGATCCAAGCCAGTTAGGGTCGTCGGATCAATCGCAAGATCGCCTATCGGGGGTTCGCGGGAAAAGAGTCGAAGATTTGGCCACGGGAATCGTGACATTGCAATACACGATATCCCGATGGTTATGTAAATAGTGTGGGCCACAGGAGTTGGTGGCGTAGAAAAGTGAGGTGAGTTATCGAGGTTTCACAGTGAAATTTTCGAGCATTGGACATCAGGATTCGCGATCCCGCGAAGTGCAAAGTCCCAACAAGATAAGGGATCGTTGAAAAGTCAACTCACATGTGCATCGGCATTTCATCGCGTCAGGTATCGGGGGTTGGAAAACCAATTTCTTGGTATCGCGAGTAGAGAAGTCGCGATAGAGATGAAGTCCCGATAGAGGAAAGAGGAAGTCAGTGTTGACTGGCCATTGGGTCTTGGGGATTCGAGAGCCCAGTGATCGACAATGAACTTGCAAAGTCACGAGTTTCGATCCTCCAATAACTAAAGAAAGGGGGATCACGTCGAAGAGAATCTGTGGGTGCAGATTTCCCGATAGGGAAATAGAAGAACCTTGGAGTTCTTTGGGCCGAGAAGAAGAAGATTCTGTGTGAGTGGACGTGCCTGAGAGGGTGTGGTTGTGTCAGTTGTGGTATCAGAGCGGGAAATATCTCTTTGCTTCCTGTAGCAGAGAAAGAGAATTCACCATGCCGCCGAGGAGAGAAATATAGTCACCTGATATAGAGGATAGGGAGGTGCGAAGAAGAGGCAGGTAGGTAGTCAATCCAGAAATGGAGAGACAAATGCATGATCTCCGAGAAATACTCGAAGATATGGAGATAGCACAAAGATGCACAACTAGTGCAGGGGATCTGAGTGATTTTGATAGTGAGATTGAGGTTGAGCGTGAGGAGGAGGTTACAGTCGAAGATGCATCAACTGAGCGTTTGATCAAAGCCATTGCCAGGATGGGTGCGAAGGTGAAAATGGACATTCCAGTTTATGAGGGAAACTTGGATGTCGAAGAGATACTAGATTGGATTAGAGCTCTGGATACCTACTTCAACTATGAAGATGTTGAAGAGGATAGGAAAGTCAAGCATGTTGTTACGCACTAGAAAGGACATGAAACATTGTGGTGGGATGAGCTACAAGCTTACAGATGCTGCAAGGGAAAGCAAAAGATCAAGAGCTGGGATCGAATGATTGCGAAGATGAAAGAAAAATTCATCCCGAGAGATTACCAAATTACTCTATTCAGGAGAATGCAGAACCTAAGATAGAAGATGATGACAGTGAAAGAATACACTGAGGAATTCTATCGACTGAACATCAGAGCAGGTCATCGGGAGAGCGATGATGAGAAGGTTTCCAGATATCTGAATGGTCTGAGATATGATATTCAGGATGAATTAAGCATGCTAACCATCTGAATGGTGAAATATGCTTACCAATTGGCTCTGAAAGCTGAGGAGAAGCTGAGCCGAAAGAAAGGACAGAGGGGCCTAGGTAGAAGCCAGCCCAGAGGCAAAGAAGTTTCCCAGGAAAAATACCAGAATCCCAAGGAGGAATGGAAGAAGCCTCAGGGTAAAGTTGAAATAGGTGGAACCTCACAGAGAGGGCCACATGTTGAACAGAGAAGACAACATACAGAGCAGAGTGGAGGATATGCTGATGGAAATACTTTTCCTCATACCAGAGGCATAGGAAGAGGAAGAGGTGGAGTGATCACATGCTTCACATGTGGAAAGAATGGGCACAATTCTTATGAATGCCCAGAGAAAAAGAAGGACATTGGAGAAGCTCACATCGCTAAAGCACAGAGGCACGATGTTGAGGCAGAAGACGCTAAAGGTGGGAGATCGCTTATGATGCGAAAAGTTATTTTGACACCCGAGAAGGAGGTGGAAAGTTCAGCTCAAAGGACCAGACTTTTTAGGATTGCTTGCAAGACCAAGGACAGGGTGTGCAAGGTCATTGTTGACAGTGGTAGCATGGATAATCTTGTATCCATGAAGATGGTAGAGAAGCTGGAGCTGGAGATGACTGATCATCCAAGCCCATACAGAGTTTCGTGGCTACAGAAAGGACACTAGGTAACTGTTACTAAACAATGCTTGGTCGAATTCAAAATAGGAGGGTATAATGATAAGATCTTGTGTGATGTTATTCCCATGGATTTTTGTCATCTATTGTTGGGTAGACCATGGAAATACGACAAAAATGTGATTCATGATGGGAGAATGAACACATATACCCTGTAGAAGAATGGGAGAACCCATATGTTTCTTCCGATAAAGGATAAGGAGGTGAAGTTGAAGGTAAGCAATACAATACTTCTCATGAGTGGGAAGGAAATTCTTACAGAGGTTAAGAAGAATGAAGATCCACAATTATTTGTGGTCATAAAGCCGAGGATTATTCTGACTAGCATGAGAATGGATGATTTACTAGATGAGGTTCAGGAACTGCTAGAAGAGTTTGCTGACATCATAGTGGGTGAATTACCTCGTTCATTGCCACCGATGAGGAGTGTGAGTCATCATATATACCTCATACCAGGAGCTAGTTTGCCAAATAAATCCATGTACAGGTTGACGCCGCAAGAGAATGAAGAGGTCAATAAGCAAGTCCAGGATTTGATGGACAAAGGATTAGCCAGGGAGAGCTTGAGTCTGTGTTCTGTTCCAACAGTACTCAGTCTGAAGAAAAACGGAGGCTAGAGAATGTGTACTGACTCAAGAGCCATTAATAAGATAACCATCAGGTACAAGTTTCCATTGTTGAGGATGGATGATCTGATGGATTGCCCAAGTGGGGGAAAGTACTTTTCAAAGATATATTTGAAAAGTGGATACCACCAGATTCGGATGAGAGAAGGCGATGAGTGGAAGATAACATTCAAGACAAACGAAGGTTTGTATGAATGGCTAGTCATGTCGTTTGGCTTGACAAATGCACCAAGTACCTTTATGAGCTTGATGAACGAAGTCCTGAGGGAGTTCATCGGAAGATTTGTCATTGTTTATTTGGATGACATAATGATTTACAGTAAATCAGAGGTTGAACACTTGAAGCATTTGGCCATTGTGATGAAGAAACTACAACAGGAGAAGATGTTGATTAATATGAAGAAGTCCTCATTTATGAAGACAGAGCTCATTTACTTGGGTTTTTTTATTTCGGCTAATGAGTTGAGGATGGACCCAGATAAGGTGGAAGTGATCAAGAATTGGCCATCACCGAGAAATGTATTCGAGGTGAGACGTTTTCATGGATTGGATAGTTTCTACCAGAAATTCATCAGGAATTTCAGTGGAATTAGCGTAGCGATGATGGATACAGTGAAGAAACGGCATAAGTCTTTTCACTGGACAACAAAGGCTAAGAAGAGCTTCAATCTGTTGAAGCGGAAGATCATGGAACAACCGATCTTGGTGTTACCGGATTTCCTGAAGACATTTCAGGTGAAATGTGATGCGAGTGGTTTTTCCATAGGAGCGGTCTTGAGTCAGGAAGACAGACCGATCACATATTTCAGTGAAAAACTAGATGAGGCGAAACGGAAATACTCCACGTATGATAAGGTGTTTTATGCTATTATTCAGGCATTGAAGAAGTGGAGGCATTACTTGATACCCAAAGAATTTTTTTTGTACAGTGATACTCATGCATTACAGTTTGTGACTCTACAGGAAAAGTTGAATCAGAAACATGCCAAATGGGTAGAGTATATGCAAAATTTCACGTTTGTGATTAAGCATATTTCTGGTAATGCTAACAAAGTCGTTGATGCTTTGAGAAGGAAGTGTTTGCTGTTGCAGGAGTTCAGAGTCAAAACATTGGGTTTTGAAAATCTCAGGGACATGTACGTAGGAGATGCAGATTTTGAAGAAGCATATGAAGTAGATGAGAATCCAGTTCTCATAGACAGAAGCCCATGGATAGACTATATGATCCAGGAAGGATTATTGTTTAGGGGCAATCAACTGTGTATTTCAAAATGCTCCATGAGGGAGAATCTATTGAAGGAGAAACACAGTGGTGGTTTGCCAAGACATTTTGGACATGATAAAACATTCGCGAAGATGAGCAATTCATACTTTTGGCCAGGAATGTGAGCAGATGTCAAGAGGTTCGTTGACATATGCAGATTTTGCCAGCATTCAAAGGGGAGAAAGAAGAATGCAGGTTTATATCAGCCATTGCCCATACCATAGAGGCCATGGTAGGTGATCAACATGGATTTTGTATTGGGGTTGCCAAGGACACAAAGAGGGTTTGAATCTATCTTTGTGGTGGTCGACATATTTTCGAAAATGGCACATTTTATCCCATGTCAGAAGACCAGCGATGCGACTCACATCACAAACTTGTTTTTCAAAGAGGTCATTTTACTTCATGGATTGCCGAAAAGTATAGTTTCGGACAGAGACACTAAATTCATAGGGAATTTTTGGAGGACCTTATGGAGGAAGCTGGGGACTAACTTGATGTTTAGTTCTTCTTATCATCCTCAGACGGATGGACAGACGGAAGTGGTCAACATAAGTCTAGGAGACTTGTTGATAAGCTTGTGATGGAGCACCACAACAGTTGGGACCACATATTGCCACAGGCAGAGTTTGCATACAACGATTCGGTGAATCGAAGCACAAGACGAAGCCCATTTCAGGTTTTCTATGGGATGTAACCGAGAGGAGTATCTGAATTGAGGGATTCAGAACAAACTGCTACTAGCAGTGCTAGTGCAGATGAATTCACTGAGGTGATGAAAGAACTTCACCTCAAGGTGAAGGAGCGACTGCTAAAATCAAGCCAGGAATATAAGCGCAGAGCCGAAAGCGGAAGAGATAACTTCAGTTCGAAGTTGGTGATATAGTTCTGGCACACTTGAGAAAGGAAAGGTTCCCAAGAGGAACATATAATAAGCTCAAGATGAAGAAAATCAGGCCATGCAAGGTCTTGAGAAAATTCGGAGAAAATGCTTATGAGATTGAGTTGCCGGATGGCATCGGAATATCTCTGATATTCAACGTCTCAGACTTATACCAATATAAAGCTAGAGAAGGAGAGACTGGAGATGAGCAGCCAGTGATCAAGTGGGTAAAGAAATTGCCAGTTGCAGAGAAGCCACATATGGAATGCATACTGGACAAGAGAGTGGGTAAGAAGACTTGAAGAAAGGAATACTTTGAGTATCTCGTCAAGTGGAAGAACCATCCAGTGGAAGATGCCAGCTGGGAGAGTGAACCGGAAATAAAGAAGCATGGATAGACCGTGCAGGAGCTCATGGACAGGAGCCCATGAAAATTTTCAAGCCGAGGAGTATGATGCAAAAGCATCCCTCACATCAAGTGAGCCAACGCGGAGAGCAAGAGACAGCTGGACAAGCCATCACAATTCCTTTTTGAATTTCACTTACAAGTTGTTGCGTGATCTTAAATGTGTCATTTAAGATGAGGCACACTTGTACATTGTAAATGGACCTTGAGCAGATTGCTCTCATCCTTAGGTAGCTGAGGCATTTAAGATAGTTAATGTAAAGTAGATAGAATATTTAATTCTAGATTTGATAGCTTTAGAGCGCAAGAGAGAAACGAGATATAGACACCCTCATTGTGCATTGTAACATTATTCTGGAGAAGAAGCAGAAGAGCATGCAGATAATTGTATGAAGAACACCCATGTATAGACATTTGAATTAATAGAAAGAGATTTGATTCAAATTCATGGTTTGTGTATTCTCTATGTATTTGGCGTTGATATGCTCATGAGTATTTTCTTTCTGTCATGCATTTTCTTTTATATGTTGTGTATGTGATTTCATGGTGAGGTTGTAATTTGAGAGGGTGAAAGAATGAGTTTCAATTGTTTCTCTAATTGATCCAGAGGATTCCTGCAAGGAGTATAGTTGAATTGTCTGCAAGGAGTGTGTTGACAGAAGGGTTCAATTAGAGATAGATTTTGTTCTCATTTCCTCGAAGGTCTAGTTAAGCACAGTGTCGTGCAAGGAGTGCGCAGGCCATAGGAAATCCTTAGAGTTGCGATTCTGAGCAGAGTATCAGATGACTACTGCTGCAGGTGTGCGCAGATTCGAGTGCCTTCAACACTTAAGCGTTGTTGAAGATTTTCCGCAAGGAGTGCGTGCAAGGTTTCTCTTTGAAGACTGAAGTTAGGGAAAAGATCAGGAGGAATAGTCCTTTGAATTCACTGAAGGGTAAGTGCAGGGAAGCTGCCATGGAATGTCAGAGAGAAACATCGTAGAAAGGAGAATGGATGAACAAGTCTTGTGGGGAGACACTTCTTCCTTTCACAGAATCATCAAAAGGGAGAACAGACGGACGAAATCTTTGGAGGATATTTCACGAAGTTCCATGGGCCGTTGGATCTCATGGAGGTGCGAGGAGGTTATCAGTGCAAGTGTGAAGAGGTTCGAAGCTCAAGAAGGGGCCAAGCTGTTGATCCAAGCTAGTCAGGGTCGTTTGATCAATCGCGAGATCACCTATCAGGGGTTAGCGAGAAAAGAGTTGAAGATTTGGCCATGGGAATCGCGACATTGCGATACGCGATATCCCGACGATTACATAAATAGTATGGGCCACAGGAGTTGGTGACGTGGAAAAGTGAGGTGAGTTATCAGTGTTTCGCAGCGAAAGTTTCAAGCATTGGACATCAGGATTTGTGATCCTGCGAAGTCCGAAGTCTCGACGAGATAAGGGATCGTTGAAAAGTCAACTCACATGTGCATCGGCGTTTCGGCGCATCGGGTATCGGGGGTTGGAAAACCGAGTGCTTGGTATCGCGAGTAGCGAAGTCGCGATAGAGCCGAAGTCCTGATAGAGGAAAGAGGAAGTCAGTGTTGACTAGCCATCGGGTCTCAGGGATTTGAGAGCCCAGTGATCAATAGCGAACTTACGAAGTCGCGAATTTCAATTCTCCGATAACTAAAGAAAGGGGGATCACGTCGAAGAGAATCTGTGGGTGAAAATTTCCCGATAGGGAAATAGAAGAACCTTGGAGTTCTTCGGGCCGAGAAGAAGAAGATCCTGTGTCAGTGGATGTGCCTGAGAGGGTGCGGTTGCATCACATCTATATAAACATGAAAAGGGAATCCCATTCCTTGCCTATGCCTCATTTCAACATATAAAAACCTTTCAAATCATAATTCAACATTTCAAAGGATTTTAACAAAGGTGTCAATATTCATGGCCACATTCATACCCAATGCACTTCTTGGATTGATTTCAAGTTTTTCACATTTTATGATAGGTCCTTGGCCATGGTGTGTTGGAATTTAACCAACCTTTTCATCATATGGAATATTCATTTTCATTCATTCTTACATCAAGACTATACTTCCTGCTATAGGCCGATCACGATCCCAAATCAATACACATGAAACTTAAAAGTTTTCGCATGAATTCACCCAAGAATTATGCATTCATTAGTAACCATGGTGCCAACACTCGTGGCCACCCAAGAAATTATCTTTTCCTTAATACCTCTATAAATTAAGTAGAGTATTCGAAGGTCACCCTTCCTTAATGGGAAATCTGTCATCTTCTCTCTCATGTAAACATGCATTCCCTCAATGCATTCCATGCAACGTGCTAACTATGAGCACCTTGATTCCCATAGATCCAGTCCCCATGACCACTATCTAAGCATAGAGTGCTAAACTCTATCTTCCTTGACTGTCCCGAAGGAACTCTTTTTTCTCTTTATGTGATTGAGAGTTGTGACCTCAACCCTATTATTTTCAGGTGCTATCCTTTCAGCTCTCATGTCCAGGCGCTATGATCCTAACTCAACCCCTTGTCTGCAATTCGATGGTGAAGATCCATCTTCCTCTAGATCCAACAGTTGCAAGGGATTGCAAAACCTCAACTATCTCACATTTTAATTCTACTTTCGATATTTGCAATGAATATGGATCATCGATCTTATCCATAGATCAATTCTAAATCACACGATTCCAAATAAAACAACCCCTGCATAGAATTATTTGACCAAGAATTTAGATTGAGAGTAGAGCCTCGATTTTCCAAATTCAACCATAGAACCCAATCATGGTACGTGTTTACGTGGTATTAATGTCTGGGTTCATTGCAGGTCCACCCACCGATCATTCACAGATCAACGGTTCACAGTGTTTGCGGAATCCCTAATGTGTTCTCTCTTTATCAAAGAGTTCAATCTCCACAATGAATATGGGTCGTCGATCTTATCGAACGACTGACATTTGATCTGTTAACTCTAGTGGATCTTGAAATCAATCTGACGATTGAGATCGATTTCCTTCCGATGAACAACTCGTGTTCACTTCCTCTTTAATGTTCTTGATTAACTTGATTTGATCAGGGTTTTCTCTCGCGATCCTCATGATCTCAAACTGTAGTTGATCGAAGGGATTTCTAGGATCTCTTAGTAAAGTTTTTTGACCTTTTGAGTCAACAGAGATCATTTGGTTCAGATGCTCCTGCATCATACAATCGATCTTCACTACCATAGGTTTACACCTCCATCATTAGGTTCTCCTTCCTCAATCATACCCTACTTAGGTATCCATGGCATACAACCACCTTTCAAAAATTTCGTGTGTAGCGTTAAGACAATAAAATATTTTTAGGCATGTCCTAGTACATCTTTATGCACTTCATCATATTATCCTTAATGTTTTCACGAGTGTCACACAAACAAATATGTATTGTTTATACAACAATACGATCACCATCACTATGGTTCCAAAGCATTTACTTTCATATGTGTACTAGCTCTCTCATCCCAGAGAAAACGTAATACTCAATAAGAAAAGAATTGAGGGCTCTCCCTTCTTCCAATTCTTTCTACATCGCCTCACACTTTTCAGCCCAGCTGATTTATCTCTAAAGGCCTCACTGCCTTTTATTAACATGTCTTCCACCAGGACTATTCAATCAAACATACTCCTTTATTCATTCATTAGTCTTCTATTCATTACATGATCTTTTCAAAATGTAATCCATGATTCTTATATATATATATATATATATATATATA
>ML790855.1:468336-487353 GCA_009831015.1 Picea engelmannii
TATATATATATATATAAGCTTGTATCTCACTGCTTAATTCTCAACAATAATTAAGGTTGTGACTTTGTCCTCCTGACAGAGTCTTCACACAGTTCCTCCACAAGGAACTCCCTCAGCATGCAACTTCCTTATTGCATATCCATGGCCTCAACCTTGAGTTAGATTCAGTTGTTTACCAAATATTCCATAAGGAATATATACATGCATCTTTTTCATGCATCCAAATTATGTATCCACACATATTCTAGTTTTGTTAACTTACCTCTATGATGTACTTAACCATATGCATAATCAAAAGCCCGTGTGTAGTTTCCATGGTTATATCTCATAGCTTACATACTTCTCTACTTTAAAATCAGTCAACTCATGATTGTTTACAATCATTCTCATGTGATCCTCAAAGGCATAATCATTTGCCTCTTATCATGACAACAAAGCATCCTTGCTCATTTACTCTTTCATTTATTTGTATTGGATTTTCCTGGGGGGGTGGAGAACATTCCCCTTAAGCTATCATTCAACACATAACTTTCATGACTCTTCAAAATGGATTCATCCATGCATCCATGGTATTCATTCAATCTTGGCAAGTCCAATGATTGTCTCTCATTTCCCTCATTTAGGCAGTCACCTCGTTCCTTTAGTATACCTATACTCTTACATCATACATGTGCATCACTTTCACATTTAATGTTAGTCATACCTAACTGGTATTACTATTAGGATTCATGTCAAGAAGCTTCACAATGCATTAAATCCATGAACTCAAGAATAAACATATACAAGCCTACCTAAACATTCATTATGCAAGCTCATGTGTGTCTCAGACTCCCATATCCTCCTCCAAGGATATTGTTGCCATCATTATGACAAGCCTCATAGGAAAACTCACCACTGAATTTCCCTCTCAGTTGCGAGCTGGCAAACATTCACATGATATCCACATGGATGTTGAATCATACATAGTCATAACCATGTCCCCTTTTTATACGATAACAACTAGCAAGAAAACATTCTTTCCAAAACCTCCCTGGAACATTACCCAACTTATAAATACATTCTGGGAAATTAAAACCATGCCCAAGGTAACATAATCAACCAAACTAGCTTCCAATTATATATATATGGATACCATCCACCACTGGATGTCAATCTGACCCCTTGGGATTCTAGAAGTGCCCCAACACTTCCTTTACCACATTCAGGGTCAACATTTAGTCAACCATTTAATCTTAATTATAATAAGTTTTTAATGACTAATAACATGTGGACTATTCCCTTACATCCCAAATGCAACTTCAAGTTATGTTTACTTACTAAGTGTCTTGGTTTAGAAATCTAGAGTATCTTTAGGTCAATATCGGTCTTGACCATTACACCTAGAATTCTTCCTTCTGTTCAGCAACAATCAGGGACAGAGGCCATTCTCCTCCTCCCACAAGAACTCTGGCAGGTTAGTTTCCTATCCACAAAGCAAGGGAGGTTGTTGTGATTTCTCACTCAATCACTCTATATTTCTACAACTTTGTTTATCATATTGATTAGAAAAAAAAAACCCTGCCCAACAATTCTTGTATACAGAAACAAAATTTGTTTCTCAGTCCACTTGAAACCCAGGAGCTACAAATGCTCTCCTTTTTCAAGGAATGGTCACCAGACTCATTCCTCTGATCATGAGGGGTTATACACCTACTCTAGGTTTAACCCTTCACTAAAGAAGTAATCATTACTTCTATGGATCCTTTCCATCCATTCACATTTCTATTTTAGTTTAAATATTAGTGTTCTTCAACATAATCCCACTCTTGTAGGATCGAATATCATTTCCCAGAGAAATGATAGGCTTCCTTAAAGTACTTCAGGAATATTTTCATATGACTCATGCATGAGCCTAAGTAGGCCAAGTGTTGTTTCAATCCTCTAATACCAATTTGTAACAAACCCGACCCCTAAAGGATCTTTTAAGGGTTTGAGCATCAAAATTTTGCTTTCCTTAACTCTCTCTAGGTTCCCCTTTCTTCATATTGGAGGTTCTTCCAAACCCGCAAGATCTTTCTTGGCCCCTTTGAAGGATTTCAACAACATAAGCTAGCTTCTCATGCTAGCCCCTTCCTTCATATGACCTCAGGTTGTGACTACATGCCTAATCAAAAGGGGCTTCATGACTTTGTGACTTTGTGTATTCTACTATCAGTCACCCAACTCTCCCGACTTCCCGAATTCCAAACTAGAGCCTAGAGAGTGCTAGCTTCTTCCATTATTCTCCATTGATGTGATCTCTAGCTATGACCTGGGGCCCACTTTTGAGCGTTTCAGGACTTCGCACCTCGCAGACTCAAAATTTAGCTCACCTCCTTCTCCCTGAAGTCCAAAATATGAACTTCACTTATGTTAGATCAATGGTCCACGACCTTCTACGATCCAATGGTCCAGATCACCTCTTCGTGAATCATGACTTCATGTTTCGGGTTTTCACATTTCGCAAAGTGGGAAGATTTCTTGCCTCTTTTCCCTGATTCCCAATCCCTAAAATCCACTCGCATCAGATCGATGGTCCATGACTTTCCTCGATCCAATGGTCTAGGTCATGCCGTAACTTCGGGTTTCAAATATTTAGTCACACCAACGGTTGATTCTCCCGTCGTGCGAACTCATACTCACAGATCCAATGGTCAAGGTGGGTCTCGATAGATCCTTGGATCTACGGTCCAAATCGCACCGTGACTTCGAGTTTCAGACTTCATAGGATCCATCCCCTTCATAATGATTACCGACATTTGTCAAACTTGTGAAGATAGAAGGAGTCGGGGTGTTAATGCCTACGCTCCTTCTTCAAATCTAATGGTCGTAACAGACCTTGGACCCTGCCAAACAGATATTGTCCATTCATATTCCAAATGAAAGGATATTCCCTTTTGATACTTGAGTCTTGCTATTCTTCCTGGCTTAATAGACTCCGTCCTCCTGAAGACTCTCGGCAACTAGGAGTGTCAACGTGCACCCGTGAAAAATGTGGCCAAGGTCGACGAACTCACAGTCGACTTATTTTAACTTAAGCCATCACAGGGGTCGGGAATTTATGTATACAAATAAGACAAACCCATACTTACTTAAATACACATTTTAAACAAGAATAAAGAGATATAGTATAATCATTAAACAAACACGCATATCCCTGAGTCATTCACAGGATATCCAACTTGACTACATAGTTACGACTCCATTAAACAGGGTATGAGAATATATATCTATTATAGGTTGCAACCAACTAACTAACTATGGGTGTGTTCCTTTCCACCCAACCATAGGCTCAGAGGCATTCATTCTTAGCACTCTGGCCACCCCCGTGCCAAGCCATGATATCACTAGGGAATTTACGCCATCTCTGAGAGAGACTCTCTGTCATAGAAACCCTGCAAGGTTTATCAGATGATTCCTCGACATCAATATCACATTCTGGTTCTTCAAGTCATGTTCTCTACACTCCCTTTTGGTTCACGCACCTCCTTTCGAGCTTTCACCCTCATCTTGTGTCTCCTCTCTCGCTATCTGCTTTTGTATCTTACAATTACCTTCCTTCTTTTCGAGGGTTTTTGACATATCATGTTCCTTCTTTCAAAAGGAATCTTAGGTCTGCAAGTTTCTGTGGTACTTCGATATGAAAACCCATATTTCCATTCATGTGGGTTGTTGATTATTCAACCACGAGTCCTTTCCTTCATTAACTGATTCTTTCTTCTAGAGATATCATGGATCGTACTTCAAGGCTTCACCCCCCAACAGTCACTTATCAAAAATTTAACAATAATACATTTACATTGTCCACATGCCTTAGCATGGTAATCCCATTTTATGATTAATTACAAGTTGGGGGAAACAAGGTGTTACAGACATCATGTCTTAGAGCCTATTTTTTCTATGGGTAGGTAGATGAAAAAAAGAGGCCAAATAATGCAAGAGGAATATGGTCAAGGCTACTGCAATAGAGGTAAGTGATATTTGGGAAAACAATAGCACAGTAGCGGTAGGCATGATGCAAGAAGAAAATGCATAGGCGACCATTGAGAAAAAATATTTAACAAATTGGGAACCCCCATGAGATATGGCTAGAATATAGATGAAGTGAGGAAAATGAGGCTCAATATTCAAGTCATAATAGGGATAAAAGAGTTTTCTTGGGCCTATGGGAAAATGTAGCATGGGAACTGGATGGAAATTCGAGTTCTAAGTAGGGAAACCATGGAGTGTAGGAACTATTGAACTAGTCAGAGCATGCAAAAACAATGGCTAATGTTACAACCGGTCAGGATCAAACTTAAGGAATTATAATGATGGTAGTATGAATGGTTAATAATGTAAGGTGAGAAATTAAAGGAAAAACCTATCCTTATATGCCAGTTTGGGAACACATACCTCAAGTTCAGTGGAATTCACCATCTTTCTAAAAAAGTCATTGTAATCCAGTCAACACATGTGAAATAGATTCTGAGTTTAAGAGCATAGTGGAATCTCAAAAATAAAATATTTTGGATTTTTAGGATATCATATATGCATAACTAAAATCACTCACACCACACATCTATGTACAAGGAAATACACATTCTAATGATTTAGGAGTAGAGCCCATTGCTAGGATTTAGACAAGGATCTCTTTCATAATCCATGAACGCATGAGGCAATGTTGGAATCATATGGATTACCATGTTGGGGACATGCCACATAGGAATGAGTTTACTCATATGAAGATACTCATTGTGAGTAGCATCGTGAGATAGGGAGGCTCCTTTATGTGATCCATCAAGACATGAAGGAAGAACGAAACATGAATCTTCGATGGAACGGGTAGTAGATTATTTTGTGGCAAGTTATTTAAAATATAACTGAGGTGGAAAAGGGTCAAGACAAGGAGGTCTACTGGATGCTTGAGCAAATAACCCCAATCATAGGTCATAACTCATATTGCCTTAGCTTGTATATGGAGGTCATGACTTCCAAGATGGCCTCTTCTGAAGGTAACTCAATCTCTAGAAAATATTGCAAACACATAGAGTCAACAAACCGTGTGGGAGGAGTAGGTTGATCACACTCCATATGAGGATGGATGTTTTGACTAGTATCAGTTGATGTTGATGGGATTGATAGATAAAAAATATCAACCATGGTGTGTGGCAGGGAAGCTTCATATGATTCAACATCCTCAGGATGAGGTACCAACGAAGGATTGACAAACCCAAGGGATCCACTGGTAAATAATGAAATCATGTTGATAAGAGTGATATTTGTAGTGGGATATGGTGGGGGATGGGGGAAAATTCCCATCAATAAAGGATATTTGAAAATCCTTGCACAAACGTTCATATAAGACTATGTGGTATCATCGATAAAGGGTACATTTTGACCCTACATTGGATCCAAGGTCTATGGTTCAGAAAAAATCTAATCATTCATAATGATTTTACCTTGGCGAGGGAAGCATAGGGCCCTAAATACCAATGAGACAACTACAATCATATTGTAGAACCAAGTATGCCTGAGAAACATATTATACTCAAGAGGTGCACTGAGGACCTCTATGGAAAGAAAGACAGTATTTCTACTCAACTCGATGGGTAAGGTGATGATTTTTTCATGGGGCTAGAACATGTGTCCATCGAATCATTTTAATATTGTTCCAGGCATGTCAATATTAACACATCCAAGGGCCTTCCAACAAGAAATAAACATCATGCAATTTGAGGCTCCTTCATCTACCACAATTTGGTAAATGTTTTTCCCCATCAATCTCACTATATATGGAAGGTGACATGATGGGAGAGCCTATGAGTAACCTAAGTGGAATCAAAGGTCATCAAACATAACTTTGAGGGATCAACCCCACCAATGGAAGACAATAAGGATTTCCATTGTGTTGGGAACTTTTGGAGAGATTCGAGGGAAGACACAATACATGGTGAATGGGCCAAGTCTTCCATGATGCTATATTTGTGGGTGGCTGACACATTTAGATTATGCATCATTTTTCGAAGAATTCCCTTTAATGGGTGAAGCGATGCATTGATGGATGGATTCTCAATGTGAATAGGGATACTAGGATGGGAAGAGGATGTTTCTTTTGGTGCATCATGGGAAGGCTAAAAAATTTCACAGTTTGTTTCCCGAGTCTAAAAATTAACTATTTGGTCACACATAACAATGGTATCATTTGAGGAGGATCCCTCATTGTGAGGGGTACCTACCATGCCCCCTTGGAGAGGGACAAGATTTGTGGAAAATATGTTTTGAGGTTGAGGGGGGAAAGGATGGGTTAAGAGAAAAGGCTAATGGAGGGGCCATTATTGTGCCAAGAAGCGATGGACCTCATACTTTCAAGGAAACTGATGAGTAGGGTGGTCCTCCCCATAAATCATGCAAGGAAACCGACTCTTTATCTTTTCTTGAGTGCCCCACTAATGGTTGTTTTGGGTGGGGGTAGTCCCTTTCTCAATGTTGGAATTATTTTTCTTGTTCCTTTTCTTCTTTCCTCTAGGTTGTTGAGGAGTATTCGATTGCATATATTGTACTCAATTCACATCAAAGTTATGAATAGGGACTGCAGTGTGCACCAATTTCAAAACTAGTACCAAAATATGACTTAAAAGACATCTGACCCATCTGATCAGCTAACTGCATTACAGGGGCATGGGAAACATAACCAACCATACCATAGGCATGGGGTCCCGTAGTTGGAATCCTTGGATCTGTTGATGGTCAAGGATCATTTGGAATGATTTCATACTCTTTACCTAACTGAGAGTAAATCAAGTCTAAGTGTTGGGCACAAAAAATGACCTACTCCTAGGTAGTTTCTTTGTCCATAGACACATTTCACGAAATGGGTGGTAGGAGGGACTTTGTAAACTAATCCATAAGGGTTTTTTCCAGAATCTAAGTCTCAATCATCCTACACCTTCGTCTCCACTCATGTATATGATCAGAAATATGAGTGGCATTATCTTGACAAAATGAAGTCAAGAGCATTGTTCCTATCTCATATCATATGGGAAATTTTTAATGTGCTAAAATAACATTGTCAGGTCATTGAATCTCTTGAAGGAACTAATTTTTAATTCAATGTGCCATTTTTCTATAGCTTTGGTCAGGGATCTATGAAAAAGATATATCCTCACTTTGTCATCCATAAATGATTTGCATGAGCACCATAAGTGGTATGTCATGATGTGTGTAGAGGGGTCCTCTCGTTGGTTACCATCAAACTTCATAATATTTGAAGTTAGATTGGAATGCATTACCATCCATGAAGGGTCATGGGATATATGGTCGTTCATCAACCAAGATAAATCAAGTAAGTCTAATGTTTCTTGAAAAGGAAATGACGCAAATGAATACTGGGAGGGAGGTGAAGTCTTTGTTGTCCTAGATTAACTTTTTGGTCCCCCTATATTTGTACGACTAGAGGTTTTATGAGCTCTCGAAGAGTGGCACTTCTATAAGCATGAATTCTCCGATAACCAAACATTCCCCTAGGGGGATTTCCCCCAGAGGTAAATGTGGACCCTTAAGGAAAAACATTCCCAAATTTAGTCCCACAGAAGAAACCTAAAGGACCAGATGGGTTAACAAAGGGAAAACCTTCACATGGTGAAACATTTCCCCCAAGGAACATGCCCCTAGGGAAGGGTGTGCTAACCTAAGGAAATTTGAAAGTTCCTGACATACTACTTCCATTATCTTGACTAGGGACAGGCCAAAAAACACTAGGAATGTTACATCCGAAAGGTGAAATCACACCTGACCAAACCAGAATGCTCATAGGAATGGTGGAGATTGAAGGAAATCCACCCCCTATGTTGAAACCAAGTCTCAAAACCCCACCATAAGAAGATCCAAATGTGGGAATCGGGATAGATGAGATAGGTGTATAAATGCTCGGTAAGCTAACAGATGCAAAGTATGAAACCGTTAACATCCTCCAGATTGAGGGACCTATAGAAACATGCATGGATGGTGGAGGTCCAATGGAGGTAATGGGTGGTAATGTGGACATCATGGGGATGATTCCTATCCCACTTGAATATGGGCTTAGTGGCTTGGCCACAGTGGATGAAAAAATTGGTCCTAACATGGTTGGAGGGTGACTAAACAAAGAAAAAGGATAGCTAAAAATTTCCCTTACTTGCACAAGTATAGGTGCATCTAGCTCTATCAAAGGAGGATTAAAATTTGGTATAGGACCTTCATATACCACTTCCACTTTGACCAAACTGTTATTCTCAAACCAAATATAATACCCTTTGAATTCCTTGTCACCTATATCACAACTCTTTAGATTTGGTTCCACCTATGTAAAAGGATCAAGTCCTCATAGTTGACAAGACCGACGCGGTGATCCAACCATGATGATTGTAATATTTGAAAATCCAAAAACAATTCAACCTCAGGTTGACCTATACTTGGATTCAAATATCACACCCCTAATCAAATCTAGGCTAACAACAAGAAAACCGGTTGTCTTAGAGGAATTTTGAAAACCAATTGTATGGGGCAGATGAAGTCCCCAAAATAATGGCTAAAGAAGGTATGAGGAACCATTATGATGATATACGTGAAACAACCCTGACCACTGCAAGTACCCTTTATTAATGCAGGAACCCTTTGGGGGAACTAAGACCATGAACAAACATTTTCCCCAGGTGCTACAAGAACATCACACCTACATTCATCTCTGTGGATGCCTAGGAAAGGTCACTAAGGCTACCACCTTACAATCAATCATCGAGCGAATAGTCATAGGTCCAACCACACATAAGGGTAGGGTAACTAATCTAGAATATCTGAATGTGTTAACCAACAAAACCCCCATATGTGTATCAATCGAAGTGGTACCACAAACACCAAAAAAAGAAGAGAGGGGTAATCTCCCTACTTTCCCCAATGTGACCTCATGATAACTCGTATGTTAGAATAGGCTCCTAACAAACTAGTTGCAAGAATGTATTTAAAAATATTTAATGAATCATAATTTTCATTTTTTGGCCTTGGAGAGTTTACTCTCCAATCCTAGTCTAAGGCCCTAATCCTATCTAATGTCGGTTCACTATATAAATAAAAATGTCTAATGGATTTTAGATTGCCTAGTTTCTTTTATGGATTTTTCTTAAGTCCAAGGGTAGAGGATGAAAATTTGGTGATTTTTTTAATCTTGACCCAACCAAGCAATGCAAGGATGATAATGAAAATATTTCACTTCAATGAAATCTAGCTATGGGATGGGAAGAGACTTTTCCTTTTTCTTTGTAACTTTTTAAAATGAAACCTCACACACACCAAGCAACCAATAAGGAATTCAGATCTGAAACCAAATAATAATCATAATTCACTCTTTTACTAGTGCTTTGAAATCAGTGAAGCATGCAACCTTTTTTTGTTATTTTTTCAAATATAATGAAAAACATTTCCTGATCTAAGCAGGAATAAAAATGAAAAATGAAAAACAAAAACAATCAACAAGCAAAGAAGCTATTGGAAATTGGAAATGATGCTAGATAAACTCATTCAAATGTCTCTACCACAATCTCATCTAAAACTCACCTAGGAGGCTAGTTATAGTAATGAACAATAATTGCAGAAGGACAACCAATGCAACTAGTAACAAACACAACTAGATATATTCAGATTAGTTGGATTGTTTGCCCAACTTAATTGAAATTCTCAAATAGGGACACAACCTATCCAAAAAATGGAAATGAAACCACACAAACACACTGAAACAACACTTGAAATCAAATTATGTGACCAAATGACTAAAAAAAATACAAGACCTATATAAATATAGACCACTGCAAGACCCTATAGATCAGAGACACAACATAATCTCAAAGGCTTGGATTTTTCTGTAAACAATAAATTTTAACATATCATCATGGAACAGATGCTAGACAACCAGCAAGGGTCATCACGTGATGCCTGTGCTGCAACTAACAATGATGACGATTTTTTTTTTTTATAGAAAAGAGAGGATATGTTCCTTCCAAAGAATTATATCTTAATCAGATCTATCACATATGATATATATAGGATATGGAGAAATGAATGGAATAAAAGAAAAATGAAATCACAATCATGAAGAGGAAATGATTGGAAAAGAAACTCAAACAAGGGAATAGTTCATCTCTAGTATGGTCACCAATTCTATTATGGGAAAAAATCTCACAAGGATCCTACTGAATAAATAGAAAAATCTCCCTAGAATAAGCCCAATGATCCTAGACATACAGGTGTTTGGACTTCTATCATTTTCTAGATCTAGAGAAAACAATTCCTTTGACACCAAATAAGTCTATATCAACATAACTTTAATCTGAATACTGTTCATGTATGTCCTAGTTGATGTAGATCTGAAGTTCCAACTCCAACTCTTATCACTTGCTTCTTGCACACAAGCAAAAAACACTACCAATTTTTGTCTTTTTCTAGTGTTAGAAATAATTCATATGCCTTAGATCTAATTTAATTTATCATTAATACAATCAAATCCAAACATCTACATAATATAATACATATTATTTGTGAAAAAACATTGATCTATTAATGAATATAAGAGAAATACATAAAATCTTCATACCTTGGATATTGATTCCCTTCTCCTTTGACTCCTTTCTCCTTGGTTCTCCCTTCAACTTCTTGGTTAGGCTAGTTTCTATGACTTCTAGCTGTGATGGATAGGAAAATTCCTCTACAAATGGAAAACATAACATTACTCTTGAATTCTCCCCTCTTTCCCAAGACTTTCCTTTGTTATATATCTCTTTGGAGGACTGTTGGGAGAGCTTCCAGATCTTGTAGAGACCATTAGAGACTCGAATCTTGTAAGTTCCTAGGCCTTTCCATGAATATACAACTAATCCTTCACCTACCTCCCCATAAATCCCTGAATCTAGAAGTTTCAGAGGTCATCACTTGTTCAACTATTATTTCCATGGGATGGTCATTGTTTGTTTTCCACTATGTATCCAACGATGATCTCCAAAAGGGATAAAATATTAGGAAAAATATGCATTTTGGCTTACATCTTCTTTTGTATTCCCTTGTATCATGTAGGGTGGAAATTAAGGCTATAAAAAGTATCTTCATGCCTTCTTTTTTTATGATCTATTAAAATTTCATCTTTATCTGGTCTTGGTCATTGAGCATCACCCATATCTTTAAAAACCATTAATTTTCATTTTCCAAAGAATTGAAACAAAATTGGCCCATGGCCATCATTGACGCTTTTGTAAGCTTCATCATTGCATACATACCCTTTGAATTTTATCTCATTTGGATTTTTCCTACTCTTGTTATGTCCAAAAACAAGTTTTTGTCTTGTTGTGGCCATAACACCCCCCATAAGTTTCTCAAAAATCAAAGGGGTCCCTTTATTATTTTTGGTGATGTCACCTTGATTTGTTTTTGGTTTTATATCTCTATTGTTTTTTATGTCTTGTTTGTCCTTTTTACCTTCTCATCATCTTCCTATAATTGATATCTTTCCATTGATATGATTTATTTGGTTTGATTTTATTATATAGTCATGTAAATATTTTATCATTTAGGTGATTGGATTGGTTTTTCATTGGAAATTATTATATCACAAATTGGTTAACTATTGATAGTAGTTTTAATGTGAATTCCTCATATTCACTTTGTTCAAAAACAATATTATGAGAAATATTTTTATCATTCAATAATTAACATGTGATTCTAAAATATGGTTCAATTGGTTGATTAAATGTTTCCAACAATTGAGTGTTTATTAAATCTTATGAAATTAATTTCCTCAAATTTGCAAAATATTCCCAAATCTAAAAATATAATGTCCAATCTAGTATATTTAGAATAAGTGATATCAATTAGATTTGATTTTATTGATTGATTTTGGTTAATTAAGATTTGGAGATATTGTAGTTCATTTTTTAATAGATTTTTGTTATTAATTTAATTTATTTTTGTTACAAGCGTCTATTACAGATCTGCTTTCATTAAGTTAAAATTATTCATCTTTACAAGCCATAATTCTTAGGAAACATCAAATGGAAAATTTGTATCAGTCTCGGGAGGATTTCTTCCAACTTTCATTATGAACAAATGGAAGGAGGTGGAATTTCCCATATTTTTTGTTATGGAAAGCTCACAGGAAAGAATTTTGTAGGTCGATTTTTGGGTGAACAGTAATAAATATCTTCAAACGGTTGAAAACCCACTTCCGAAATGGGTCAATTTACATTTACCCCAATGTTTTTCCTAAGAAAATTAATACTTTTGGATAAATCGGGATTGGAGTGCCAGGGATGTTTCTGAGATCAGATATCCCATCACTTTTGAAGAAGTGATTTTGTAGATCCATTTCTGAGAAAACCAAGATGCATTTCACCAAAAATTTTAAAACCCATTTGTAAAATGGGCTAGTTTTCTTCTCACCTAGGCCGTTTTTCAAGAAAATAGATATTTGTGAAGATATTGTTACTTTTCTTAAGGGGGTTTTCTATAATATCATCATTTGTGCATTTTGAATTCTAGAGTTGATTCATAATCCTTTATCTAATAGAGGGATTGGACCTGATTTGTGAATTATAAAAGGTCTAATATTATTCTTGTAAAGTGTGTGGAGAATAGGAAGAGAATTGTTGCAAGAGTAGAGACTCATTGCATTGTTGTAATGAGTATATTCATCTTGTATATAATTAGCTATCTATTGGATCTACATTGGAATAAATTATTATTTTGCATCCATTATTGAGAAATATTGTTGATTTTGAAGACATAATAAAGAGTTGATTCAGTTCTTATTTATTCTTTGTTTATATGCGTATGTTTATTTATTCAAGAACTATTGTTAGTTTAAATAATTCATTCTTATTTAAAACATTATCAAGCTAACTTGCAACTTTAAGTAAAGATAAATTAAGGACCGAGTCTTGCATTTAAGTAAGCGTTTATACATTAAGTTTTTGACTATCCACCAAATTTATGTCATATTTGTTTTGTTTTATTGTTGTTATTCTATAGAACTATTTATGTAGTCTAACATGATCTATATTGGCTTAGATGAAATATTCAATTGAATTTAGATATATGTAAAAATAGGAATTTGATAACTACTTATCAAGCAATTGTTTTTGCATATTTGTTTCAACAAGAAACCAAATATTAGAACTAATTATTTGTTTTGTTAACCCTATTTTTTTCTAAATTCAAAGTTGGTTCGTATTTCATTATATTAGTCATGATTGAGAAGAGATCTATATATTTTCCTCATTATGATAGAATATATTTATTTTGTGGTTTGCATTTTAGATAGAATAACATTTACATTTGCATTTAGAAAGCATTTGCAAAAGTTTCCTTTCATAGGAGAAAACCCAAGTGTGGCTTTGTTGAGCCCTTGTTTTAGCATAGGATTTTTTTCTTCAAGAAAATGCTAGAAGGTAATTCCTTCTTTTACGTCCACTGATAAAAGAAAGTAATATTATACATTAGCACATAGAAGGTTGTGTATATATATTTGTACGTATAGATTAGTTTATATTAGATTAGTAGTTATCTTAATATAGTCTTAGATAAGGGTAACTACACCCATAAAACCAGTTCGAATCACCATTCAAAATGGATAAGGGTCTAATTGGGATCCTAACCGAGTGATTTCCCCAATGTTGATTATGGTCATTTTTGGCCATCAAAAGTTTTGGCGCTAGGAGGGAAGGATGACAAGATGACCCTGTGGAGTTGTTTTATTTTAATTATTATATTGTTTTTTCAGTGGCTTCTTCTCAAATCCCTATTTGGAGATGCATTTCTGGAAAAACATATTTTTCGAATCCATTAAATATAGTTAATCACTTGTCAAGAAATAAATTCGATGGTGACAATCAAATATCTGCATATGAACATGTTCTTCAATTTATTGAAAATTAGATTTGTAATGATCTTAGTCATGAAGGTGTTGTGTGCATAATTTTCACCCTTACTTTCTAAGGAAGAAAAAAGGAATGGTGTGAATCATTGCGGGTTGCTTCAATACACACTTGGGAACAATTTGTGAGTGATTTATTTTATGAATTTCAATATTATGATTATGATTAAATCTGTTTAGAACTTGAAAATATGCGTAGGATAGGAGATGAATCTATGATACATTTTGTCATAAGATTTAAATTAATTTGTCTAAACTTGTATCCTCCTGATAAACCTTATGTTGATGATTTAACAAATTGGATTGTTTACCTTTGCTCTCTTCCTTGTATACTAAATAATTATCAAGAACTTAAAAATGTCTTTTTGGTAAGTGTGCATGCTACATTTAATGTCACAAATGATTCTTTTGAGTTTACTAATAACGTTGACACACTTATTCTCAGATGGTTTATTCAAATCGAATAATAAACAATGTCAGAAAAATATAAATATATTCAATACCAATATTTCCATTCCTTAAATTAGTTCAGATTATGATAAACAAGTTGTTTATGATGAAGAGGATGATGCATAATTAGTAACTCAGACTTTGGATACTAATGATTATTATTGTTTTAATAAAGAATATTTCAATATTATTTTATCGAACAATCATTATTCAATATACCGTGAGTTGTTTGATAGTTCTCATTTATGTAACCATGAATTTCCTTATGTGTTAGTTCCTTCATCTATAAGTATGTCTTAATCAAACAAAGAAACCAATTCATTTCTGAGTAACTTTCCAAGTTCCATTAATCAAGATCAGAGTCAATAAATAATTAGGAATCATTTTGTAGATAATTCTAGTAAATCTCATGCTTGTACATTTGATTTATAGTCCGGTTTTGGTTCAATTTTTATAAGGAAAGATAAAAATGTTACTTGTGATGAATCCTTGGAAATTGATGATAACGAGGGTCTTCACTCTTCAGTCCTGATTATATCAGATCCTCATGTTATCAATCCTCAAAATTTGTCTATACTGTTAGATGAGGCATATCCTAATTCAACTAATATTTTAATAGAACCTCATATCGTAGTCTCTAAAAGAAAGGATTTTAACTCTTTAATACAAGTAACCATTCCTATTTATGTTTCAGACAATGTAAATCAAGTTTTGGTTGAATATTTTGATGATCTCGAACATCTTTCACGAACAGACATTAATTCTGATCATACTAGTAATATCTTAAATAATGTCTATGAACAATTTTTTTTAGCAAATTGTTTCCCATACCCCTGTAACACTAGTGTAATAATGATCTATATATTCTTCATATAATTTTGATTAAGATTTTCAGTATCTAAGCCGATATTCTCAAAACGTGTTATCAAAATTTGTGAAGGGCATCCAAATAATGAATAAAGTACCATGTTTATTTATCAAAATGCTCTACACTTTAAAGATATTAATAAAATCAATCCTCCACAAGCTTCAAATACACCAGTTAAATATTACCTGCCATGTTCTCGATCCATAGTTTCATTACCATCTTTTCATTATAATTTTATTGATCCGATTGAGATATGGATGGAGGACTCATTTTCGAAAAGGTCTATGTACATTAATGGTAAATTTTCTGAGACTGTAAATAGTTCTTATACATTCGCTAAGTTAGTTACTTCAAATAGGTTTCATATTAACCATTTGGGATTTCATGATAGGATTGAAATATGGTTGGAGAATTCTTTCTTAGAAAATTCTTAGAAAAGTTTCATGTAAATAATTTTAATTTTCCTTTATTGTATTTATTAGGAATATTTATAAATAACAGGTTTAAATTTTCTTTGGATAATTTATTATTGATTCATTTTTTTTCATTAATTCATGTTGTATATATGATTGTAGGAATAAAAGAACTGAATTGGATTCAATGGAAATTTGTCTTTACATAACCCTCGTTGTTCTTGTAGAGTAGGATAGATTAGGGGTAGTTTGGTTCTTAATTTGTTTTCTTTTTAATTAGATTTAAGTCTAGTACAATTTATTGCTTCCTATTGAATAAAGTAGTTGTGTGATTATAGACTATATTGAATTGTTACCAAGGTGATATCTTTTTTTTTCCTTATTAATTTTGTTTCCTCTTACTTTTCATCCTTTTCATTAAAGTTGTGTTTTAATCTTTACTCTTAAAATCGATCATTAAAATCTTATTTGTTTTTCCAAGAAGTAAGATTTGATAAGAGAAAAAAGAGGAAACAAAGGGATAGTACTTTGGTAAACTATTTATGAGTAAATTTGTTATCATAACTTCCCTTTGTTAGAATTTACTTTTGCAATAAAGCATAATTCATTCTAAAGAAATCAAGACACAACCCATCTAAATCTTAACATAAATGAAAAATTACATATTCATTTTCCTATGTTGACATATTTCTTTCTTATTCTCATTGTGATTGTGTTTCATATATTCATGGCTCATTAGGTTATATTTTTTTTTAATTTTATAGTTTCTTTTTTGAAATTTGTATAGTTTGATTAGTGGTTTGTTTTCACTTTTGGTCTAGAGTTTGATTTTCTTGATTTTTCTTTATTCTTAGTTTGGATTGAATTTTGTGGTATTTCCAAAGTATATGTGAGGGAATTTTTTTATTAAACTATGCTAGTTGGTTTACATGGGGAAATCTTTACTCTATATTTTTTTAAATACGATTTCATTTATCTAAAGGTAATCTATACCTTCTTTTCACTTTTATTGTACATCAATTGTTATCTATGGGGAATATTGAGATATGTTTCAAGTATTATAAGTTTAATTTTATAAAGGAAATAATTTCCTATAGACTTTACTTTGAATCCCTACCATACCCATCCACAATTAAAGCCTCTACTTTGGTAGATGAAGAGAATACTAGTGGGATTAAACTTAATATAATATCATCTATTTTTCTTTAAATAGAATACTTCTCATACCACCCCGCTCTCTTCACCCAATCGGTTAAATAAATTCTTCAAATATGTTAAGCAAAGGGGTGGTAAGAGAGTTGAAAGAACATATGTGTGGAAAGTGTGTGCAAACCCGACGGGGTATTGAATAAGATCGTTAGTAGCAGGTCAATGCATACATGGTATCAAGATAACTTCATCGAGATACTCAACAAACCTACTGAAAATGAATCAATGTTGGGTAAAAGAGGTAATAGATACATACTAATACTTAAAGCTTCCTAGCTATTTTCATTCAGCCAATAGTAAAGAAAGAATAAAAGAATGATTATTCCCTATTTTTGGATTCATTATTTTGGAACTAGACATTCAAGTACTTTTATTCTTTAATAACTTATTTTTATTTGATTATGTATTATGTGGGACCTTTGGGAATGGTGTCGTGTGCGTGAAATTTTTGAAAACTTTCATTTCGATCTTTGGTAAATTTAGTCATGTTATCTTAACGAGAGATAACTACTTCGTCCCCATGTGTCGCCAATTGTTGTGGCCACAACACTTCCCCATAATTGTTTCAAAAATTAAAGGGGTTCCCATATTAATTTTGGTATCGTTACCTTGATTTGTTTTTGGTTTTCTATCTCTAGTGTTTTTTAAGTCTTGTTTTTCCTTTTGATGTTCTCATCATCTTGCTCTCATTGATATCTTTCCATTGATATGATTGCTTTGGTTTTATTTTATTATATAGTCATGTAATTCTTTTATCATTTAGGTGATTGGATTGGTTTTTCATAGGACATTATTATGTCACAACAACTTGGTTAATTATTGATAGTATTTTTAATGTGGATTCCTCATACTCACTTTGTTCAGAAACAATATTATGAGGAATATTTTTATCATTCAATAATTAACATGTGATTCTAAAATATGGTTCAATTGGTTGATTAAAATTTTCCAACAATTGAGTGTTTAATAAATCTGATGAAATTAATTTCCTCAATTTTGCAAAATATTCTCAAATCTCAAAATATAATGTCCAATCTAGCATATTTAGAATAAGTGATATCAATTAGATTTCATTTCATTTATTTATTTTGGTTAATTACTATTTGGATATCTTGTAGTTCATCTTTTAATAGGTTTTTGTTATTAATTTAATGTATTTTTGTTATAAGTGTCTATTACATATCTGGAGTTCAACTATAGTCTCCAATATATGCCCAAAATAATTCATTCAATTAAAATTATTCATATTTACAAGACATAATGGTTGGGAAACATCAAATGGAAAATTTGTATCAATTTCAGAAGGCTATATTACAGCTTTCATTCTAAAAAAATGGAAGGAGGCAAAATTTCCTAGATTTGTTGTTACGACCAACTCACAGGAAGCAATTTTGCAAGTCATTTTCTGGGTGATCAATGAGGAATATCTTCAAACAGTTGAAAAACCACTTCATACATGGGTCTATTTACCTTCACCCCAAACTATTTACTCAGAAAATGAACACTTTGGGAGAAATCATGATTGGAGTGGGACAAGTTTTTCTCAGATTAGAAATTGCATCACTCTTTAGGAGTTGATTTTGTAGATCGATTTCTAAACAAACCAAGATGAATTTCGCCAAACGGTTGAGAACCCATCTGCATAATGGGTTTTTTTTACTTCTCTCAAGGGATGTTTTGCAAAAAACTATATCTTTGTGAATACATTATTACTTTTACTAAGGGGTTTTTTCCATAATTTGACTTTTTGCTCGTTTTGAATTCTAGAGCTGATTCATTGTCCTTTAGCTAATAATGGGATTGCACCTGCATTGTGAATTATAAAAGGTCTGATATTATTCTTGTTAACGGGATGTAGAACATGGAGAGAATTGTTTCAAGAGTAGAGACTCATTGCATTGTTGTAATGAGTATTCATCTTGTAGAGAATTATCCATTTATTGGATCAACATTGGAAGAACTTCTTATTTTGTATCCATTGTTGAGCACTATTATTGATTTTGAAGACATAATAAAGATTTTATTCAATTCTTGTTTATTCTTTGTTTATATGAGTATGTTTATTTATTCAATTACTATTGTTAGTTTAAATAATTCATGCTTATTTAAAACATTATCAAGATAACTTG
>ML790856.1:0-14354 GCA_009831015.1 Picea engelmannii
TTAATCATAACAAAGGTGATAGTTAGCTTATCAGTCTAAATACCATTACTCTTTCATCTTATTCTATTAGCTTGTAAAAAATTACATTTAAACCATAATCAAGCTATTCACAATAGAGTGATTATGATATCATAGTTAGTATGTTGTTTGATTATATCCTTAGTAATGATTGGTATGAGCTTGCTTTCCCATTTTTTGATGTGTAATAAGGGTATAACTATATCTATAAAATAGGGAAACATTATTGGGATTACATCATAGTTACATACGTATTACTTCTATATTAGTGTCGATCAACTTTGACTGGAATCATAGTATTGAAAGTGAACACATACGATGTATGGGAATATCTTAGATAGAGCCTCTATTTTTGAGATATCACGTTTAACTATATTGATACAACTAAGTAATATGCATAATATATGGATCTGTATTGATTATACCCATATAGATAGTATCATAGGTTTGAGCTTGAACTTACATATAAACCATATATAACACTAAGTAATGCTTAATGTATACGATAACCAAGTTGATATTGAAGTAATGCCTAAGTTATATGTAATGAACACTTACTACTTATCACTATTCCATAATGTTGATTAGGGAAATAAGGGGAATATACACACTACTCAATAATGGTGATAGAAGTGCAATGGGTATAGTGAAAATAAGGGTAATAGCTTATGACACAATTATCGGAATCACAAACAAGTGTAATACATGTGTTGATACTTAGTGCCATTGCTTTCTAGTAATACTCTATTTCATGATAACATGTATCTGATTATGGTAAGTATGTCTATTGCTAATCAACATACCTATGCTATCCCATGTAGCTAATACGAGATAACATTAGTATCACAACACGTATTGATTATGGTAAATAGGTAACATGATATCACCTAGTTGAACCTTAAGCTAAGTTGTTATTGTATTACTGATATCATAGTAATGGAATGGCTCTATTCCCCTTATATTCCAGGTTAAGTTATTGCCTTTATCTCTTATTATATACTTCCCTTTGTAGTTAGAAGTCATGTCGTTTGCTTCTATTACCTATGTTATAGCTCATACAACAACCTTTAACTGTAACTAGACAAATAGGGCAGAGGTTAGTAGTATCCCTATTAAATGGAATTACTTCCTTATAGTGATCATTGTTCTAGTATGAGGATGAGATTCACAGTATGGAATGTTATGGAATTAATGGGAAGCGATATCACTGGCTACTACACAATGAGAGATTCAAACCAATGTAATCAATAGTTCATAATCAGATACATTAAACTCATATCAGTAAGTTGTACTCATAGTTAGTGTTGGCCCTTGACCAAGTTCTGGGAACACTTGGTCATATTTGACCATTTTTGGGACTTCGACAACCTGTCGAAGATAGAGCACCAGACGAAGAAGATATTGCAAAATCTTAGCCCACTTTTGGACCCATTTTTGGTTTTGGGAATATGTAATGGGAAAGGGATGTCGGCCCGTGGATTCACCCACGCTTAAGCCCACTTTTTTAAATGTATAAATAGACGTCTAGGAATCTAGTAGATTATTGTATTGTATCTATGTGATATAGGATAAGTGCCAAGAAGGGATTTGTGTGATCGAGATTTTTGCGCATTCTGTGTAGACTTGCAGAGCTTAGTGCAAGTCCCTGGGTGAAGATATAGAAGGCTTTGTGCTGAAAGGCAAGGAAGAAGGATCTAGCGAGTTGTGCATATCTTCTGTCCTGTGTGAAGTAAGGGTTTTTATGGCTCTGTGCTTGTAACTGATTGGCTGGCGATAATAAAGAAGAAGAGTTAGTGGATGTAGCCCCAGGGTGGGGCTGAACCACATAAATTTGTGTGTTATGCTCTATTCTTTGACTTGATGTGTTTATCTCTGCTTTGGATAACTGCTTTGATATATTTAGATAGATCTACTTATGCTTTGTGCTTCATTAGATGTGTATGAATAGAAGATATGATATGTATGAAGATACTTAGCACTGATCTAATGGATCTGATCTATTTTACTAATGCTAAGTACTAAGATACCTTAGATCTAAGTGAATTCCGCGATGCTCTATGTTATTTGCAAAGTATAATAAGGATCGAATATTGATGAATGAGCGATGCTAAGTGCTCTTTAAGTGATATAATCACATATTTGTGTCCCATCTTAGGTTGCAGACACTTGATTCCTGCAACCACCCCTACCTCTACCTCAGGTGAGACTTCATCTTCTTCATAGTTGTTGCCGAAAGGGCTGGTAGTTAGGGTTTTGTTGGTGTGCTCTTGTAGCGTTGAACCTTGGGTCTGCCCTTGTGCCAACAAATGGTTCAGTTGCTGAGACCTGAAACTATGATTGCTGGGAACTAAGGGAAAATAATCCTTGTCCAAAGATTCAATTGAAAACTATGGAAGCTCTATGCGTGGATCTGTGTCCTAGTGTGAACTATTCCACTTTATCTGAAAAGATTTGTGCTAAAGAAAGAAGGCCAGATCTAGAGAAAAGAAGCAATATTTGAAGGCTTTGTGCTCTAAGAAAAGCAAAAGTGGAAGTTTTTGAAGAAAATAGGTCATATCTATAGAAAAGAGGTCAGATCTGCAGAAAAGAGGTAAGATCTGTAAGCTCAGTGCTCTAATAAAGGTAAGAATAGTTAAAAGTTTTTAGATTTGGAAGTTTTGTGCTCTGTAGAAGTAAGATAAGTGAAATTTTTTGTTTCTAAGTATGGATCTAGGTATGTTTAATAGAGTTTATCCTAGTTTGAAAACTGGGGCAATGATAGATGAAAGAAGGTGTGATATGAATAAATCTAATAAGCATAATGATAGATATGTTATACCTATGCATATAAAAAATGTTTGGACTAACAAATGGATGCAGGATCCTAGAAAGAATTTTTTGCAGGCTAGCTACCATGATCCTAGTGCACAGTACAAAAGAGGCTGGGGAACTTTTAAATGAAAGAGAGGATTAAACCTATGTTAAATTTGTATAAAACCAGGCCATCTAGCTAAGGAATGCCCTGGTGGAAGACCTAGTTGTCTCTGTTGCAAATCTATGGACCATGAAGTATTCGATTGCCCTAGAATTATTGCGAAGCTTGAAAGAATGAATCTGAATGAAGAAAACCATAAGCTAGATCCATAAATATTAGAACCCCAGAAGGAATCAAAGAAGGTATTGCTATAGATCAAGAACACCTTGAATGATCACCGACATGTTAGGTTATCAGAGATATTTAAAGAAAAGGAATGCATCGAAGTAAGAATAGGGGACTTCGACATTGACTATGTTCTAGATGAAGAAACACAAGTGAACATTATGCCAGAGAGAACTTGGGAAGCTACAGGGAGGCCTTCTATGATTCCTTCATTAGGAGGAATAGGACTATTCAGAGGAAAACTAGTAACCCTATGTGGAAAGATCACTCAGATATCTATGAATGCCAATCGAACTTCGACTGAAGAAGATTTTGAGATTATCAAATTTATTGAGGACAACGCCCCATTTACTATGTTACTTGGAAAACATTGGATTGAAAGAGATCAAGCCAAAAAGAAAGAAGAATAAAAGGTCTTAGAACAACAGAGACAAGAGTTAAAAGATTTCATGACCAGAAGGATCGCGTAGTTGATTGAAGAATAAGAGAACAAATTGAAGCTACCTGACACTACAAGCCCATATGTCAAAGCTGCAAGAGCATTAGAGGACTCACAAAATATTGAAGTATTTGTCTCAGATATAGAAGAAGTATTACCCCTGAGTCTTAGGAGAGAATCTCAATAGCGCGAAGTGACTATGTCCAAGGAAAATAAGAATCAGAATGGGAAGAGAATCACTGAGACGAAGCTCACTGGAAATAAGGCTAGGAAGCTAAGTAAAAAGAGATCTAAGATCGACAGGCTACAAAATATTCCAGAGGGAGCCTCACAGAAGGAAAACTTGCAGAATTTGAACTTCGTCGAGATATCAGACCAACGACATAGGCCACTTTGCCAAGGTGAAGCAATATAGCCGTTAGATGTCGATATATCAGTTTGAATGCCACTTCGAACGGGTCGGAAAGCATTGATGGTTCACCACTAGGCCATTGGACCGCACCATAATGGACATAACATGAATTAATGAGGCTCATACCCATTGCAAAGCAAACCATTTCCAAGCTCGCCTATATATCTCATCATGCCATGCCTGAAGAACACTTTTTCCAACTGAGAATTTGAATCCTGTAGACTAGAAAGTGTATACAGTGATCATCACACCCTTGTTGTTCCTTCTTGTGCAGTGTTTAATATCATTGTGACCCCGATAATTTATCCCGAGTGCGTATGTCCGACTTGCTCACCGCAGTCGAAGAATCCGTAACATAAATTCTTCTTGATTTAATGACTGAGAGAGTCATGTCGGAAAGAGGAGTATCCACAGGTGTTCAAGCATCATTGATGAGAGGAATGGCAGCCTCTCCGTCCACTGCTCAAGCTAGACCATCCCGACAGGCCAATGAGAAGCATACTAAACACATAGACAATATCTCGAATGCCAAGATGATTCTGAGCATTCTACCTGCCTACCTACCCCATCTAAGTAGTGTCATCAACCGAGACAGTGTGCCCAGATATTTTGACTATGATTTTGTCACAGCGTACCTCCTAAAAGGGATACACGCAGTTCAAGATGACTAGGATAAGCTCGCAACATTGAAGTTTAGTGACTTGAACCCTGGCGATAGGAAGGATTACAACATGCTCACCCCACACAAGTATCTGACCAGAACTAAAGGAAAGAATTCAAAGATTATCCCACAGTCATGGACCCATAACCTCACACAGTCCACACTAATCAATGTGATGAAGATCCCACATTTCGACAGGCATCAGGAGGTGAATGCATGTGTAAATTTATTGTTGTCCTGATAACATAGAGGATACTTATGGTTGAACCACTGCATCACTGTGGATCCGACCTTGATCAATCAGATCATAGGGCTGAGCATGTAGGACCCTGACCCACAAGACTTTTACCCTGGAAAGACCTCAGACCGAGCATTAGCATAGAGAATCAAAGAAACTTATGGCGATGTCGAGAAGGGAAAGAGAGGTTACAAGTTAGCCTCTATCCAGAGCAGCATAATGCACGTTGCATGTCATTTGATCACAGGCAAGTTAGTTCACAAGAACAGACCAACCCAAGTGACTGGATTTGTAGTTGATCTCGCAGGGAAGTGCACAGAAGGACTTCAGATGAACTGGGCACAGTACCTTGTAAACCAACTAGAGATTGATTATAGAGAAGCACAAGACCAAGGGTATGAGTTCCACTTCATATAGCTTCTCACATTTATTGATTTCATCACATGGGAGATGTCGGAAGGTGCGACCTTCCCGGACATAGAGCCCTTTGAACCTTTGGTTGCGAAGTTCAACACCTTATGGTACTTTAATGATATGAACAAGCAGTGGCAATCCAACGCCGTATTCCATACTTACTACAACCGGTTGAAGCAATCCATCTAGTCTAAGCCTCGGATGACCCTGACTACCCTCCACAGGTTTCGTCCCTTAATGAAGTTTAGCACAAACTGCCACTTTATTTATATAACAACGCGTGCTGATGAGCACAAGCAATAGTTGTAGTCATATTACAAGTTGACCGAGGAAGACATCGAAGAGATCACCAAGGACTGGTCGACAAACCTTCTCATTCCAGCCAACCCTACAGAGTTGTCCGATGTAGATAGCTCGAAAGTTGCGCAGGATACAACCGGACCTAGCAAGATGAATAATCCTGAAGAAGTTCAGGATATAGACAATACATCTATAAGGACTGCTTCTATCACACCAGATGAAGGGGATGATGGCGAAGAAATATAAGGAATAGAAATTGAACAACAAAAAGGAGAAGTACCACCACCTAGGGATGAAGAGGACTTGTCGAAGAAGAGGAAGGTTTCACCTCCAAAATATTCCTCCTGGAAGAAACCTAGAACCCCTGTAGCAAATATGCGGACTACCCTCACATTGGATGATTTTAATTTCATCATTGGAGCTATGAACGATGCTTCACAAGAGATGTTAGATAAGCAGGAGGTGAAGTAGGAGAAGATGTATAATCGTATCGATATTGAACTCCAAGGAGTGTAGCAGGAACTCTAGTCTAGCCACGCAGTCTCCACTGCGCCTTTGACAGCAGGAACAGTAGAACTGGGAGGTGAGCCAGCTCAACTCCACCAGATTGCTGATATGGTCAAAGCTCGCCTTCAACGAGCTCAATAAGACACAATGCAAGCCACCCAAGATTTGACATAGGTACATGGAGTACTTGTCAAGCAGCACAATGTTGCCGAATGAGAAAAACTTTCTCTTCAAGTACAGTGGGACAAAGAGAAAGAAACACTACAACAAGACAAGGAGAAGTTGCTCGCAGAGCAACTCGAGATAAAGGAATTGGTCAACAAAGCACTCCACTCTGTGACAGTCATCGAAGTCCAGACAAAAGAATGGGTTCCACAGTAGGTGGCACAACTGGAAGGAGTGATCCAACAACTTCAGCAACGCATCGTAGATCTGGTACTTTGTACTATGCCCGAGACCCCTCAAGATATAAGAGACCTAAGAGAGGCAATTGCCCGTAGCGCAGTTGGCAGATTGAAAGCCATTGAATTGGAATGCAAGAATATGACTTCCAGGAGTGCTCAGACATATGAGACCCTCACAGAGAACTTAGATTTGCAGGCATTGGAGTCACAACTCCAAGAAACAAAGTAGCATGAAAATATGTTACAAGCACAGTCGAAGGCCTTGTCACCAGTCGAAAGAATGAAGAGGTTTCCAGAGCAGTACACGGCATAGGAACAAATCCACACGATTAAGAGTAAAGTGATGGAAGTCTCTCAATGAATTCAACCAGTGCAAGATAAGGCATGTCAACTATTCACTGAAGTTGAAAACCAAGGAGTAGAACTTGAACAGGTTGTGAGTGCAGCAGAACATCACCTAGAAGGACCAGTCAATGATGCAGTCATCAAGGAGTTGATTGAGTAAGAGGTTGTAGCATTACAATAGGTCGAAGCAGCTCGAGCCAAGATTGAGGCATTCAAGGAAGAATTGCTCAGACTAGAGTGATTCGGGACAAGTCACAGGTGAGTGTTAGGGGCCTGTTGGCCCTTGACCAAGTTCTAGGAACACTTGGTCACATTTGACCATTTTTGGGACTTCGACAGTTTGTCGAAGATGGAGTGCCAGATGAAGCAGATATTGCAGAATCTCAACCCAATTTTGGGCCCATTTTGGGTTTTGGGAATATGTAATGGGAAAGGGATGTCGGCTCGTGGGTTCGCCCACACTTAAGCCCAATTTTGTAAATGTATAAATAGACGTCCAGACATCTAGTATAATATTGTATTGTATCTATGTGATATAGGCTAAGTTTCAAGAAGGGATTTGCGTGATCAAGGGTTTTGCACATTCTATGTAGACTTGCAAAGCTTAGTGCAAGTCCCTGTGTGAAGATATAGAAGGCTTTGTGTTGAAAGACAAGGAAGAAGGATCTAGTGAGTTGCGCAGATCTTCTGTCCTATGCAAAGTAAGGGTTTCTACAAATCTATGCTTGTAACCGATTGGCCGACGATAATAAATAAGAAGAGTTGGTGGACGTAGCCCCAAGGTCGGGGTGAACCACATAAATCTATGTGTTATGCTTTGTTCTTTGACTTGATGTGTTTATCTCTGCTTTGGCTAAGTGCTTTGATATATTTTGATAGATCTACTTATGCTTTATGCTTCATCAGATGTGTATGAATAGTAGATATGATATGTATGAAGATGCTTAGTGCTGATCTACTGGATCTGGTCTGTTTTATTGGTGCTAAGTACTAAGATACCTTAGATCTAAGTGAATGACGCGATGCTCTATGCTATTTGCAAAGTATAATACAGATTGAATATTGATGAATGAGCGATGCTAAGTGCTCTATAAGCGATATAATCATAGATTTGTGTCCCATCTTAGGTTGCAGACACTTGAGTCCTGCAACCACCCCTACCTCTATCTCGGGTGAGACTTCATCTACTTCGTAGGTGTTTCCGAAAGGGCCGGTAGTTAGGGTTTTTTTGGTGCGCTCTTGTAGCATTGAACCCTAGGTCTGCCCCTGTGCCAACAGTTAGTGTTGTACTAATCCATATCCAAGTAATGAAAATCAATGGAGCTCAGTCTATACAATGTGTGTAATAATATAATCACTATCATAAGTAGTACTAATACACTAGCTCTATGTGATGGATAGGTGGTCAAAATAGTAGTGGTAATCCTGTATTACTAATAGTTTAATGAACACTAGATTTGTGTTAATTATGTTATGATTATTGCTTATTCTTTAGTATTACATATGGTATAAGTAGTAACATGTAGATATCGATCTTAAAGTAGAGCTTATTTCATATTTACCCATCATGTAATGGTTCCAACAACTATAAGTAAGAATACGGTGTTAGTTATGTAATTACCTTTAGCTAAAGAAGAATGTGATGCTAGTGTGTCAATACTAGCTATAACTAATAGTACTCATCATGTTCACAATGGAATCAGTCTAATATATATATATATATATATATATATATATATATATAATTCCTAGGAACTGTATCTGCTACTAGTGCTCCTATAGGCTTTATATCTTGACCTAGTGGATTTATAACTAGCTAGGATGCTACTTAGTCAAATTATAGATCTTTACCTGGAGATCAAATTGACATGACCACCTAACCATTTCAAGATTTTTATTCACCTTGGCCTCAACATCTATAATAGTAAGCATAGATAAGCCCCTTGAAAGGTTGTACTAGCCATGTTTACAAAATTAGTGATGGAGTGGCTTAGTGATAGAATCACACTTCACCATCTTCTACATGCCATAACATCCTTGATAGGGCCTGACCTTGTCCATGTACAACGACATGCCCGAATCATTAAATGACCAAATAATTCACTATTTAATACTTTTCCACATGAATTTGGAACACAAAGGTTTTACTTCATTTAATATCAAGAGACAACAATATGTATAGTAAAAAGTTTTTATAACTCATGCCAACTGATATAACAACAACAAATAAATTAATTGGAATTGATGATAGACCTGGTAAATCTGTTACGATGGAAGTAAGACTCAGCAAACACAAATTGATCTATACTTTATTGCTGACCTGTAATACCCTTGTTGTAGGTGTCCAAGAATATGCAGTAGGAAATGTGTTGGAATGGTCCCTTTTTAGACAGCCTGTAAACACACTTGTGAGGCCCGTGTACAAACAATGATATCTAAACTGATACACAATTAAGAGTTATTTCATTCATTAATAATCTCAAACTATTTCTAGATTTTTTTTATATATAATTATATGGTTGTTATGGTGCCCAAGAGGGAGGTTATATGTGTGTTATTTTCAATGTATAACACGAGAAAGATCCTCCCAACATCTCTGTAGTATGAAATACCAGTTGTTGTTAATCCAACCAACATATTTGCAATGTGGCAATGCATATCAGTGTCCCTTCTCTTTTAGAATATGATTATTTAGTCGTTGTCCTTGACATCCAAAGGTCATTCCATTCTACATGTTGAACCCATCCTCTATGTCTTTTAAATTTGGAGTTGAAATGATGAATTTGTGGCTGAGAAAAGAAAGTTACCAGTGCCAAACCCACAGTCTGCTGATAAGAGAGGGACGACCCTCAAAAACCCATGAGCTACTGAGAAAAGAGAGGTACAACTTGTTGATAGGTGGTTCAACACCTTTTTTAAGCCCCATAACTTGTAAATTTTGGCCTATCCTTGTACATGGACATGGACGAATATGGCCCTGTCCATGTACAAGGACAGGCCCAAACCTCCTATAAATTAATAATGTATGAAAACAATAAGATGCAGACACAATAGAGTAAAAAAAAAAACACAACAACACCTAGACCATATAGTATAATGAAATAGAGGTATCATATGTTTATCGAATGGGATGACATGGACGAATTCGGACCTGTCCATGTACAGGGACAAGATCGTATCCGGGCCTGTCCCTATACATGGATAGGGAAATGTTTGGCCCTATCCATGTACATGTACAGGTTCAAATTTGGGCCTATCCCTGTATATGGACATGGCTGAATATGGCCATGTCCATGTATAGGGACATGCCCAAACCTCCTATAAATTAATAATTTATGAACAAAACATGATGCAAACACAATAGAGTAAAAACAAGGACACAACAACATGTAAACGATATCATACATAGACAATTAGTGGTATAATATGTTTATTGGATGGGATGGCAGGGCCAAATTTGGACCTGTCCATGTACATGGATGGGCTTGAATTCAAGATTGTCCCATTATTGAATAACATCAGATGTATAAACTAAATAAAATCCATAGAAGAGATTGATCACATTATTGATCTTCATTTGGTTTTTTGTTTTTTGTTTTGTTTTTGGTTAAGTACCAATTTCAGATAATGTGTGATTTTTTTCTCTCTCAGGATGGTTCATGAGACCTAGGAGTAGTTAAGAAGAGAATGATCACATTATTGATCTTCATTTTATGTTGGGATGATACAAGATTATAAGCAAATATCATGAGAATCATGTGGAGATTTTTCCATTCAAGAAGAACTTAATTGTTGACTTTTCTTTGAAATCACCCTTACTCGACTTACACCCCCTTTAATTGTTGTGTGGTTTTTTGGTTTTGTGCTTTACCTAAAGAAAGTTAGCCTCCTTGACTTTGGAAGAATTTAATTGTTGACTTTGTGTTGAAACCACCATTTCTTGAGTTATTCCCCCCTTATTTGTTGTGTGAGTTTTTGGTTTTGTTCTTTGATTTTTCCTAAAGAAAGTTAGTTGCCTTGACTTTGGATTCCTTCTCTTGAATTATTTTTTTTTCTTGTTGATTTTTATGATTTAACAATAAATATTTTATGTTATAAACTATTATTTGTTTAAATTATTTAATTATTTAATTGTGTGGCTACGACACCTCTTCTTGGTCTTTTCCATCTTGCTAGAGATCTCTTCTTGGTTATTGTTTGGTGATTCTGGTTCTACTTGCTGGTGTCTCCCTCCTCATTTTTTTGTTGGTGTCATCCTCTTTATCTCCATGTTAATTCCACCTTGAGTATGTTTCTGTTCTCTTCTTTTGTTCATGCCACCTGTGTATGTTGCTAGTTACTCTATTAATATTTTACCCTAAAAGTTCTTCTTGGCAATTTGTTCCATGTGTCATGATGAGATCTTCCCCGAGGGTTTGATCAATGATCCCTTCAAGATTTTTCTAAGAATATATATAAGAATATAGTAACAACATATCATGTGATATTATTTCTTGATGTAGACCCCCTACCTCAGTAGGTTCTGCACGACCTCCCGGTCTTAGGATCGTTCTTAATCTTCCCCGCGAGTGGTATTGACTCTTTGATTTCCCCAAAAGAAATATCCCACACACTAGTGTGTATCCACAGGTCCTTATGAGTTCTCCTGTGCACACAAGAACTAAGCGCCAACTCTCAGCTCATGATCATTGATAAGACCACAAACTTTACCTGAAAGGGTACTTCAGGTTTCGCAACGTCGCAATCCTAGATGTCAGTCCTCCTATCTCGTCAATCCACGAAACCCGAAAGGGCTAACGGGTCTCTGAATCCTCCCTTGAATTTTCCCTGATGTGACCTACAACTAAGAACTGGGGCCCAAATGTTTCGACACCTCAGGATTTCTCTTACCGACGAAACCAAATGCAACAGATCCCTCCACTGATGGTTGAAACTGCGATAACTCTTCGCCACAAATCAATGGATTTACACCTTCCACGATCGGATGGTACTGATTCTATCAGGACTTCATGAATCAGGATTTCATGACTCTTGACTCCGAGTCACAACCTCCACTTCCCGAATTTTGAAACAACGAAATTTGTGCGCGAGATCAATGATCCTCGTTGATCCAAATCCAACGACCATTATTCCTCCTGAGCTTGTGAGTGCGGAATAACTCTCGGCCTTATATTCCTTGCTGGTTAACTAGATACAACGACCCACGACAGATTGGCACTTCTCCTGGAAGTGTTTCCACTGTCCTTTCTATTTTCAACACTCCTTCGCCAAACACTCCGACGTCAACCCTTCTGAACTTTCCTTCTTACAGGTGACCTCGAACTTCATCTCCCTTTGAACACTTCAAAGGTTCTATACCTTATGATATTTCACTTGTGACTCAAGGATCTCCAAAAGATTTCCTGCACTCACTCCTTGCGGCATTTGCAAATAACCTCTAGTTATTTGATCAAGGGATCAAATTTTAATAAAAAATTCAAAGTTCTCGGAATCACTTCAAATCAAACAAGAGCATAGGCCTCGTCGTTATGAACCCAACACAACTTTTTTGGGTTCAAATGGACATCGGGAGCGAGAGATATTGTATTCTATTCAAAATGACAAATAAGCAAAAAAGGGATGCTGACTGTACAGTCCTTATGGACGCTGACGTGGTAGGTCGTACGAAACATGGTAGGTAGTTATTGGAACAGTTGGCATGTGACCTGGTTTGCTGGCAGTGAATGGGATGGCGACACGTGGCCCAATCAATGGCCGCCACGTGTCACCTATTTATTGGTTAAAATCTTTGCACTTGGTAGGAGTCGACCCCGTGACCTCCGGGCAGGGTAAAGCTTTGGGAAAGGCCGCCCAACCAGTGCGCCCACACATGTTACTTAATATATAAATGCGTTGTAATATATTTAACATTGCAAAAAGGTGTGTTAGGGTGTGAACCGGGCCAGGGCTAAGCCCCGACCCATGGTTATATTGTATTGCATACGATCGGTGCTACAGTGGTTAGACCCACCATAATATATGTTGTAACCATTTGAATGTGCGTGGTTTGGTTAACATCTGACCAACATGTATGTGTGCGGGTTTAAACCATATGGTTATGTCAACGGTTTTAAAACTTTAGCCCTGTTGTGTAATAGCGCGCGGTCATGTGGTGACCATGTGCCCACGGGCCTTGGTAGTTAAGGCCGATGCATAACCGTTTGACAGTTTGGACCGGTTGTGTGGTTGTGCCTGGTGCCAAGATTTTACGCTTTAAAATGCGTGTGGTCTAGGTTGAGCCAAGAAAGGTGCGTTTTGTAGATGCAAAGACAACAAGCCTGAAGGGGAGACTTCCAGGAAGCCTATCTTCTTCATATTTTGGCCAAATGAGGTGCCGAAAAAGCCCAACTAGGGGTTTTTGGACGTTTTGAAGCCATTAGCGTAGTCTATTTGGCATTTTGAGCATTGTAAATCACATTTTTGAGCACTTTGAGAAAATAATACAAATGATCCATTGGAAGCTGGACCAGGAGATGTAGCCGAAGAGAGGGGTGAACTCCTTTATCATTTGTTGTGTTATGTGTTTTCTGTTCATTGATTATGCTACTGTTTATATGCATCTTGAATGAGTAAAACCTATTAAAGTTGCATTTCAAAGTTGATCCATTTTCATTTTAACACATAAATTTTACTTGCAAATATTTTCAAGAATACAAGTCTTCTTCATTTTTAGATCAAGTTGGTATCATAGCATAGGTTTTTGAAGACTTTATTATTTGCAAGTGTTTTGTTTTTTGATGCTCACAATGTTGAAAATCACAAGAGGAGAAGGTCAACTTGTAGAGCCAAGTTCTCATCCTTCAAGGAGGAAGCATATATCTTCACCTCAAGTTTCAAGGAGGCATTCACCAAGTATGGCTCATGAAAAGAGTCATGAACATGTTCCTACAGAAGATGAAGATCTCAGAAAGGCTGTCATGGAAATGAGAGAGATGATGAAGATCTTGATGGAAAGGAATACAAGGTTGCAAGGTGAAGGCTCCAACCCTTCAAAACATAAGGGAGACGGTGGTGATAAAACTCCAAATGGAAATGGAGGGAATGGTGCTTCTCCACCACCCTCTCCTCCATCTTCTTCTTCTTCTTCTTCTTCTACCAATTCAAGACCTCTTATGAATTATCCAAAGGGACATGGTAAAACTCCTTCGCAAATTCCTTCATTAAAGCTTGATATTAAATTCGAATTGCCAATATACAATGGAGAAGTTAATGCTGAGAAATTAGATAATTGGATTCATCAGATTGAGGTGTATTGTAGGATACAAAAAATTCAAGATGATGAAACTAAGATTCATCTTGATTCTTTAAGATTGGATAGTGCAGCACTCATTTGGTGGGAATCCAAGACTTAGGAGGACATGAAGAAACATGGTAAAATTTTAACCTCTTGGAATGATTTTATTGTTGCAATTAAAAGACAATTTTACCCATTGGCATA
>ML790856.1:14454-32895 GCA_009831015.1 Picea engelmannii
GTAAGTCGAGTAAGGGTGATTTCAAAGAAAAGTCAACAATTAAGTTCTTCTTGAATGGAAAAATCTCCACATGATTCTCATGATATTTGCTTATAATCTTGTATCATCCCAACATAAAATGAAGATCAATAATGTGATCATTCTCTTCTTAACTACTCCTAGGTCTCATGAACCATCCTGAGAGAGAAAAAAATCACACATTATCTGAAATTGGTACTTAACCAAAAACAAAACAAAAAACAAAAAACCAAATGAAGATCAATAATGTGATCAATCTCTTCTATGGATTTTATTTAGTTTATACATCTGATGTTATTCAATAATGGGACAATCTTGAATTCAAGCCCATCCATGTACATGGACAGGTCCAAATTTGGCCCTGCCATCCCATCCAATAAACATATTATACCACTAATTGTCTATGTATGATATCGTTTACATGTTGTTGTGTCCTTGTTTTTACTCTATTGTGTTTGCATCATGTTTTGTTCATAAATTATTAATTTATAGGAGGTTTGGGCATGTCCCTATACATGGACATGGCCATATTCAGCCATGTCCATATACAGGGATAGGCCCAAATTTGAACCTGTACATGTACATGGATAGGGCCAAACATTTCCCTATCCATGTATAGGGACAGGCCCGGATACGATCTTGTCCCTGTACATGGACAGGTCCGAATTCGTCCATGTCATCCCATTCGATAAACATATGATACCTCTATTTCATTATACTATATGGTCTAGGTGTTGTTGTGTTTTTTTTTTTACTCTATTGTGTCTGCATCTTATTGTTTTCATACATTATTAATTTATAGGAGGTTTGGGCCTGTCCTTGTACATGGACAGGGCCATATTCGTCCATGTCCATGTACAAGGATAGGCCAAAATTTACAAGTTATGGGGCTTAAAAAAGGTGTTGAACCACCTATCAACAAGTTGTACCTCTCTTTTCTCAGTAGCTCATGGGTTTTTGAGGGTCGTCCCTCTCTTATCAGCAGACTGTGGGTTTGGCACTGGTAACTTTCTTTTCTCAGCCACAAATTCATCATTTCAACTCCAAATTTAAAAGACATAGAGGATGGGTTCAACATGTAGAATGGAATGACCTTTGGATGTCAAGGACAACGACTAAATAATCATATTCTAAAAGAGAAGGGACACTGATATGCATTGCCACATTGCAAATATGTTGGTTGGATTAACAACAACTGGTATTTCATACTACAGAGATGTTGGGAGGATCTTTCTCGTGTTATACATTGAAAATAACACACATATAACCTCCCTCTTGGGCACCATAACAACCATATAATTATATATAAAAAAAATCTAGAAATAGTTTGAGATTATTAATGAATGAAATAACTCTTAATTGTGTATCAGTTTAGATATCATTGTTTGTACACGGGCCTCACAAGTGTGTTTACAGGCTGTCTAAAAAGGGACCATTCCAACACATTTCCTACTGCATATTCTTGGACACCTACAACAAGGGTATTACAGGTCAGCAATAAAGTATAGATCAATTTGTGTTTGCTGAGTCTTACTTCCATCGTAACAGATTTACCAGGTCTATCATCAATTCCAATTAATTTATTTGTTGTTGTTATATCAGTTGGCATGAGTTATAAAAACTTTTTACTATACATATTGTTGTCTCTTGATATTAAATGAAGTAAAACCTTTGTGTTCCAAATTCATGTGGAAAAGTATTAAATAGTGAATTATTTGGTCATTTAATGATTCGGGCATGTCGTTGTACATGGACAAGGTCAGGCCCTATCAAGGATGTTATGGCATGTAGAAGATGGTGAAGTGTGATTCTATCACTAAGCCACTCCATCACTAATTTTGTAAACATGGCTAGTACAACCTTTCAAGGGGCTTATCTATGCTTACTATTATAGATGTTGAGGCCAAGGTGAATAAAAATCTTGAAATGGTTAGGTGGTCATGTCAATTTGATCTCCAGGTAAAGATCTATAATTTGACTAAGTAGCATCCTAGCTAGTTATAAATCCACTAGGTCAAGATATAAAGCCTATAGGAGCACTAGTAGCAGATACAGTTCCTAGGAATTATATATATATATATATATATATATATATATATATATTAGACTGATTCCATTGTGAACATGATGAGTACTATTAGTTATAGCTAGTATTGACACACTAGCATCACATTCTTCTTTAGCTAAAGGTAATTACATAACTAACACCGTATTCTTACTTATAGTTGTTGGAACCATTACATGATGGGTAAATATGAAATAAGCTCTACTTTAAGATCGATATCTACATGTTACTACTTATACCATATGTAATACTAAAGAATAAGCAATAATCATAACATAATTAACACAAATCTAGTGTTCATTAAACTATTAGTAATACAGGATTACCACTACTATTTTGACCACCTATCCATCACATAGAGCTAGTGTATTAGTACTACTTATGATAGTGATTATATTATTACACACATTGTATAGACTGAGCTCCATTGATTTTCATTACTTGGATATGGATTAGTACAACACTAACTGTTGGCACAGGGGCAGACCTAGGGTTCAATGCTACAAGAGCGCACCAAAAAAACCCTAACTACCGGCCCTTTCGGAAACACCTACGAAGTAGATGAAGTCTCACCCGAGATAGAGGTAGGGGTGGTTGCAGGACTCAAGTGTCTGCAACCTAAGATGGGACACAAATCTATGATTATATCGCTTATAGAGCACTTAGCATCGCTCATTCATCAATATTCAATCTGTATTATACTTTGCAAATAGCATAGAGCATCGCGTCATTCACTTAGATCTAAGGTATCTTAGTACTTAGCACCAATAAAACAGACCAGATCCAGTAGATCAGCACTAAGCATCTTCATACATATCATATCTACTATTCATACACATCTGATGAAGCATAAAGCATAAGTAGATCTATCAAAATATATCAAAGCACTTAGCCAAAGCAGAGATAAACACATCAAGTCAAAGAACAAAGCATAACACATAGATTTATGTGGTTCACCCCGACCTTGGGGCTACGTCCACCAACTCTTCTTATTTATTATCGTCGGCCAATCGGTTACAAGCATAGATTTGTAGAAACCCTTACTTTGCATAGGACAGAAGATCTGCGCAACTCACTAGATCCTTCTTCCTTGTCTTTCAACACAAAGCCTTCTATATCTTCACACAGGGACTTGCACTAAGCTTTGCAAGTCTACATAGAATGTGCAAAACCCTTGATCACGCAAATCCCTTCTTGAAACTTAGCCTATATCACATAGATACAATACAATATTATACTAGATGTCTGGACGTCTATTTATACATTTACAAAATTGGGCTTAAGTGTGGGCGAACCCACGAGCCGACATCCCTTTCCCATTACATATTCCCAAAACCCAAAATGGGCCCAAAATTGGGTTGAGATTCTGCAATATCTGCTTCATCTGGCACTCCATCTTCGACAAACTGTCGAAGTCCCAAAAATGGTCAAATGTGACCAAGTGTTCCTAGAACTTGGTCAAGGGCCAACAGGCCCCTAACACTCACCTGTGACTTGTCCCGAATCACTCTAGTCTGAGCAATTCTTCCTTGAATGCCTCAATCTTGGCTCGAGCTGCTTCGACCTATTGTAATGCTACAACCTCTTACTCAATCAACTCCTTGATGACTGCATCATTGACTGGTCCTTCTAGGTGATGTTCTGCTGCACTCACAACCTGTTCAAGTTCTACTCCTTGGTTTTCAACTTCAGTGAATAGTTGACATGCCTTATCTTGCACTGGTTGAATTCATTGAGAGACTTCCATCACTTTACTCTTAATCGTGTGGATTTGTTCCTATGCCGTGTACTGCTCTGGAAACCTCTTCATTCTTTCGACTGGTGACAAGGCCTTCGACTGTGCTTGTAACATATTTTCATGCTACTTTGTTTCTTGGAGTTGTGACTCCAATGCCTGCAAATCTAAGTTCTCTGTGAGGGTCTCATATGTCTGAGCACTCCTGGAAGTCATATTCTTGCATTCCAATTCAATGGCTTTCAATCTGCCAACTGCGCTACGGGCAATTGCCTCTCTTAGGTCTCTTATATCTTGAGGGGTCTCGGGCATAGTACAAAGTACCAGATCTACGATGCGTTGCTGAAGTTGTTGGATCACTCCTTCCAGTTGTGCCACCTACTGTGGAACCCATTCTTTTGTCTGGACTTCGATGACTGTCACAGAGTGGAGTGCTTTGTTGACCAATTCCTTTATCTCGAGTTGCTCTGCGAGCAACTTCTCCTTGTCTTGTTGTAGTGTTTCTTTCTCTTTGTCCCACTGTACTTGAAGAGAAAGTTTTTCTCATTCGGCAACATTGTGCTGCTTGACAAGTACTCCATGTACCTATGTCAAATCTTGGGTGGCTTGCATTGTGTCTTATTGAGCTCGTTGAAGGCGAGCTTTGACCATATCAGCAATCTGGTGGAGTTGAGCTGGCTCACCTCCCAGTTCTACTGTTCCTGCTGTCAAAGGCGCAGTGGAGACTGCGTGGCTAGACTAGAGTTCCTGCTACACTCCTTGGAGTTCAATATCGATACGATTATACATCTTCTCCTACTTCACCTCCTGCTTATCTAACATCTCTTGTGAAGCATCGTTCATAGCTCCAATGATGAAATTAAAATCATCCAATGTGAGGGTAGTCCGCATATTTGCTACAGGGGTTCTAGGTTTCTTCCAGGAGGAATATTTTGGAGGTGAAACCTTCCTCTTCTTCGACAAGTCCTCTTCATCCCTAGGTGGTGGTACTTCTCCTTTTTGTTGTTCAATTTCTATTCCTTATATTTCTTCGCCATCATCCCCTTCATCTGGTGTGATAGAAGCAGTCCTTATAGATGTATTGTCTATATCCTGAACTTCTTCAGGATTATTCATCTTGCTAGGTCCGGTTGTATCCTGCGCAACTTTCGAGCTATCTACATCGGACAACTCTGTAGGGTTGGCTGGAATGAGAAGGTTTGTCGACCAGTCCTTGGTGATCTCTTCGATGTCTTCCTCGGTCAACTTGTAATATGACTACAACTATTGCTTGTGCTCATCAGCACGCGTTGTTATATAAATAAAGTGGCAGTTTGTGCTAAACTTCATTAAGGGACGAAACCTGTGGAGGGTAGTCAGGGTCATCCGAGGCTTAGACTAGATGGATTGCTTCAACCGGTTGTAGTAAGTATGGAATACGGCGTTGGATTGCCACTGCTTGTTCATATCATTAAAGTACCATAAGGTGTTGAACTTCGCAACCAAAGGTTCAAAGGGCTCTATGTCCGGGAAGGTCGCACCTTCCGACATCTCCCATGTGATGAAATCAATAAATGTGAGAAGCTATATGAAGTGGAACTCATACCCTTGGTCTTGTGCTTCTCTATAATCAATCTCTAGTTGGTTTACAAGGTACTGTGCCCAGTTCATCTGAAGTCCTTCTGTGCACTTCCCTGCGAGATCAACTACAAATCCAGTCACTTGGGTTGGTCTGTTCTTGTGAACTAACTTGCCTGTGATCAAATGACATGCAACGTGCATTATGCTGCTCTGGATAGAGGCTAACTTGTAACCTCTCTTTCCCTTCTCGACATCGCCATAAGTTTCTTTGATTCTCTATGCTAATGCTCGGTCTGAGGTCTTTCCAGGGTAAAAGTCTTGTGGGTCAGGGTCCTACATGCTCAGCCCTATGATCTGATTGATCAAGGTCGGATCCACAGTGATGCAGTGGTTCAACCATAAGTATCCTCTATGTTATCAGGACAACAATAAATTTACACATGCATTCACCTCCTGATGCCTGTCGAAATGTGGGATCTTCATCACATTGATTAGTGTGGACTGTGTGAGGTTATGGGTCCATGACTGTGGGATAATCTTTGAATTCTTTCCTTTAGTTCTGGTCAGATACTTGTGTGGGGTGAGCATGTTGTAATCCTTCCTATCGCCAGGGTTCAAGTCACTAAACTTCAATGTTGCGAGCTTATCCTAGTCATCTTGAACTGCGTGTATCCCTTTTAGGAGGTACGCTGTGACAAAATCATAGTCAAAATATCTGGGCACACTGTCTCGGTTGATGACACTACTTAGATGGGGTAGGTAGGCAGGTAGAATGCTCAGAATCATCTTGGCATTCGAGATATTGTCTATGTGTTTAGTATGCTTCTCATTGGCCTGTCGGGATGGTCTAGCTTGAGCAGTGGACGGAGAGGCTGCCATTCCTCTCATCAATGATGCTTGAACACCTGTGGATACTCCTCTTTCCGACATGACTCTCTCAGTCATTAAATCAAGAAGAATTTATGTTACGGATTCTTCGACTGCGGTGAGCAAGTCGGACATACGCACTCGGGATAAATTATCGGGGTCACAATGATATTAAACACTGCACAAGAAGGAACAACAAGGGTGTGATGATCACTGTATACACTTTCTAGTCTACAGGATTCAAATTCTCAGTTGGAAAAAGTGTTCTTCAGGCATGGCATGATGAGATATATAGGCGAGCTTGGAAATGGTTTGCTTTGCAATGGGTATGAGCCTCATTAATTCATGTTATGTCCATTATGGTGCGGTCCAATGGCCTAGTGGTGAACCATCAATGCTTTCCGACCCGTTCGAAGTGGCATTCAAACTGATATATCGACATCTAACGGCTATATTGCTTCACCTTGGCAAAGTGGCCTATGTCGTTGGTCTGATATCTCGACGAAGTTCAAATTCTGCAAGTTTTCCTTCTGTGAGGCTCCCTCTGGAATATTTTGTAGCCTGTCGATCTTAGATCTCTTTTTACTTAGCTTCCTAGCCTTATTTCCAGTGAGCTTCGTCTCAGTGATTCTCTTCCCATTCTGATTCTTATTTTCCTTGGACATAGTCACTTCGCGCTATTGAGATTCTCTCCTAAGACTCAGGGGTAATACTTCTTCTATATCTGAGACAAATACTTCAATATTTTGTGAGTCCTCTAATGCTCTTGCAGCTTTGACATATGGGCTTGTAGTGTCAGGTAGCTTCAATTTGTTCTCTTATTCTTCAATCAACTACGCGATCCTTCTGGTCATGAAATCTTTTAACTCTTGTCTCTGTTGTTCTAAGACCTTTTATTCTTCTTTCTTTTTGGCTTGATCTCTTTCAATCCAATGTTTTCCAAGTAACATAGTAAATGGGGCGTTGTCCTCAATAAATTTGATAATCTCAAAATCTTCTTCAGTCGAAGTTCGATTGGCATTCATAGATATCTGAGTGATCTTTCCACATAGGGTTACTAGTTTTCCTCTGAATAGTCCTATTCCTCCTAATGAAGGAATCATAGAAGGCCTCCCTGTAGCTTCCCAAGTTCTCTCTGGCATAATGTTCACTTGTGTTTCTTCATCTAGAACATAGTCAATGTCGAAGTCCCCTATTCTTACTTCGATGCATTCCTTTTCTTTAAATATCTCTGATAACCTAACATGTCGGTGATCATTCAAGGTGTTCTTGATCTATAGCAATACCTTCTTTGATTCCTTCTGGGGTTCTAATATTTATGGATCTAGCTTATGGTTTTCTTCATTCAGATTCATTCTTTCAAGCTTCGCAATAATTCTAGGGCAATCGAATACTTCATGGTCCATAGATTTGCAACAGAGACAACTAGGTCTTCCACCAGGGCATTCCTTAGCTAGATGGCCTGGTTTTATACAAATTTAACATAGGTTTAATCCTCTCTTTCATTTAAAAGTTCCCCAGCCTCTTTTGTACTGTGCACTAGGATCATGGTAGCTAGCCTGCAAAAAATTCTTTCTAGGATCCTGCATCCATTTGTTAGTCCAAACATTTTTTATATGCATAGGTATAACATATCTATCATTATGCTTATTAGATTTATTCATATCACACCTTCTTTCATCTATCATTGCCCCAGTTTTCAAACTAGGATAAACTCTATTAAACATACCTAGATCCATACTTAGAAACAAAAAATTTCACTTATCTTACTTCTACAGAGCACAAAACTTCCAAATCTAAAAACTTTTAACTATTCTTACCTTTATTAGAGCACTGAGCTTACAGATCTTACCTCTTTTCTGCAGATCTGACCTCTTTTCTATAGATATGACCTATTTTCTTCAAAAACTTCCACTTTTGCTTTTCTTAGAGCACAAAGCCTTCAAATATTGCTTCTTTTCTCTAGATCTGGCCTTCTTTCTTTAGCACAAATCTTTTCAGATAAAGTGGAATAGTTCACACTAGGACACAGATCCACGCATAGAGCTTCCATAGTTTTCAATTGAATCTTTGGACAAGGATTATTTTCCCTTAGTTCCCAGCAATCATAGTTTCAGGTCTCAGCAACTGAACCATTTGTTGGCACAAGGGCAGACCCAAGGTTCAACGCTACAAGAGCACACCAACAAAACCCTAACTACCAGCCCTTTCGGCAACAACTATGAAGAAGATGAAGTCTCACCTGAGGTAGAGGTAGGGGTGGTTGCAGGAATCAAGTGTCTGCAACCTAAGATGGGACACAAATATGTGATTATATCACTTAAAGAGCACTTAGCATCGCTCATTCATCAATATTCGATCCTTATTATACTTTGCAAATAACATAGAGCATCGCGGAATTCACTTAGATCTAAGGTATCTTAGTACTTAGCATTAGTAAAATAGATCAGATCCATTAGATCAGTGCTAAGTATCTTCATACATATCATATCTTCTATTCATACACATCTAATGAAGCACAAAGCATAAGTAGATCTATCTAAATATATCAAAGCAGTTATCCAAAGCAGAGATAAACACATCAAGTCAAAGAATAGAGCATAACACACAAATTTATGTGGTTCAGCCCCACCCTGGGGCTACATCCACTAACTCTTCTTCTTTATTATCGCCAGCCAATCAGTTACAAGCACAGAGCCATAAAAACCCTTACTTCACACAGGACAGAAGATATGCACAACTCGCTAGATCCTTCTTCCTTGCCTTTCAGCACAAAGCCTTCTATATCTTCACCCAGGGACTTGCACTAAGCTCTGCAAGTCTACACAGAATGCGCAAAAATCTCGATCACACAAATCCCTTCTTGGCACTTATCCTATATCACATAGATACAATACAATAATCTACTAGATTCCTAGACGTCTATTTATACATTTAAAAAAGTGGGCTTAAGCGTGGGTGAATCCACGGGCCGACATCCCTTTCCCATTACATATTCCCAAAACCAAAAATGGGTCCAAAAGTGGGCTAAGATTTTGCAATATCTTCTTCGTCTGGTGCTCTATCTTCGACAGGTTGTCGAAGTCCCAAAAATGGTCAAATATGACCAAGTGTTCCCAGAACTTGGTCAAGGGCCAACACTAACTATGAGTACAACTTACTGATATGAGTTTAATGTATCTGATTATGAACTATTGATTACATTGGTTTGAATCTCTCATTGTGTAGTAGCCAGTGATATCGCTTCCCATTAATTCCATAACATTCCATACTGTGAATCTCATCCTCATACTAGAACAATGATCACTATAAGGAAGTAATTCCATTTAATAGGGATACTACTAACCTCTGCCCTATTTGTCTAGTTACAGTTAAAGGTTGTTGTATGAGCTATAACATAGGTAATAGAAGCAAACGACATGACTTCTAACTACAAAGGGAAGTATATAATAAGAGATAAAGGCAATAACTTAACCTGGAATATAAGGGGAATAGAGCCATTCCATTACTATGATATCAGTAATACAATAACAACTTAGCTTAAGGTTCAACTAGGTGATATCATGTTACCTATTTACCATAATCAATACGTGTTGTGATACTAATGTTATCTCGTATTAGCTACATGGGATAGCATAGGTATGTTGATTAGCAATAGACATACTTACCATAATCAGATACATGTTATCATGAAATAGAGTATTACTAGAAAGCAATGGCACTAAGTATCAACACATGTATTACACTTGTTTGTGATTCCGATAATTGTGTCATAAGCTATTACCCTTATTTTCACTATACCCATTGCACTTCTATCACCATTATTGAGTAGTGTGTATATTCCCCTTATTTCCCTAATCAACATTATGGAATAGTGATAAGTAGTAAGTGTTCATTACATATAACTTAGGCATTACTTCAATATCAACTTGGTTATCGTATACATTAAGCATTACTTAGTGTTATATATGGTTTATATGTAAGTTCAAGCTCAAACCTATGATACTATCTATATGGGTATAATCAATACAGATCCATATATTATGCATATTACTTAGTTGTATCAATATAGTTAAACGTGATATCTCAAAAATAGAGGCTCTATCTAAGATATTCCCATACATCGTATGTGTTCACTTTCAATACTATGATTCCAGTCAAAGTTGATCGACACTAATATAGAAGTAATACGTATGTAACTATGATGTAATCCCAATAATGTTTCCCTATTTTATAGATATAGTTATACCCTTATTACACATCAAAAAATGGGAAAGCAAGCTCATACCAATCATTACTAAGGATATAATCAAACAACATACTAACTATGATATCATAATCACTCTATTGTGAATAGCTTGATTATGGTTTAAATGTAATTTTTTACAAGCTAATAGAATAAGATGAAAGAGTAATGGTATTTAGACTGATAAGCTAACTATCACCTTTGTTATGATTAAGGGTAATAAATATCCATATTCAAGTATGATGCAGAGTGATATTGGTCTATCACATCTATTGTTGGATGGTCACTATTTACATAATAAGTAACACCGATTACATTTGTTTTATCTCTATGCTCTATTGGTCTAATTATTTGATTACACTAATACAAGAGCTTAAGCTTAGTGTAAATCTTGGCTCAATACTGTAATCATATTAATATGTTATGTTCTCACTATTACACATATTCATGCTTATAACTCCATGGATATCATATAAGGATTCAAATTCTTCTTAGTTATAACTATCCCTAATAAAGAAGAGATTAGTATTACAGACCCTTATGACTCAACATGCTAAGTATATACAACCTTTTTGTATGGTTCATGTGACTAGTATTGACCTATGTTTAGAGTTAACATAGTAACCCTTTAAGGAATACTAGTATTATGCATAGTTAATACTATCAATGGTAATAGTTATGGAAACAAGATTCACCCTTATCACAACAGAGCTCATATCTCTTATCCTTGTTGATGTCTTTGATTTTCCTCATATATGCACTGTTCATTTCCTTATATTCCCATATCTATGAAATGCTCATACAGTAAAGCTTCACACAGTATGGAGCAAAAAAGGCGGAGAGAATACCATGCAATATGTAACTAGTATCAGTGCCATATTAGTGTAAATACAAAGGGTAATAGATCACCATAGATAATGTATAGAGGTTAAGCAAGTTGTTTCATAACTAGTAGTAACTCATATAAGCTAGTTGATGTCCGTAATGGGTTACTCGTAGTAATATGATGCAAGCTATTGAAAAAAAAGTATATCACTATCTATGCAGCTTTGAACACCATGTATAAGATAGTCTTGTAATAGTGGATCATAAGTAACTACATATTCAATAGGAAACGTATATTACATTGAGTAAGTAGTGTAAGTATTGATGATGAATCCTAGCATGCTTTATTACATAAACACTATGATGCATGGTATTGATTACAGCTTCATAACTAATTGTAATTAGTGTAATGATTCCACTTATTATGTAAATTGCATGGATCTCTATTCTGTGTAAGATCATTGTTACTAGTGTTCTATGTTGTATATATACAGTAAGTGTGTTTTCTCTTTACTTCTTAGAGATAGTGTCCTCATTTATCATAACTCTTGTATGATAGTAAGAGTTAAAGAAATGGTGTTAATATTGATAAGAGTAATATTCAATCTCATTCTACATTGATTACTTAGGTTAATACTGATATCATAGTAGTAAGGACATATTTATGCAACTATCTAGAAGCTCATAGTATAACAAGTACGAGTAATGAAAGTTGAAACCCATGCTATCATATTAGGTGTTCTAAGCTTCCATAAGGTACAAGTATCATTAGTCTCATGGGGTAACTGTATCTCCATAATAGAGCTCTTTGTTAGTTAGATAAAGGGTATTTTTTATTATGAATAATCAGTATTGTTCATTAGTTAAACTGATAGTCATATCATATCTATAGGGTAAAGCTCATACCTTATGTTCATATTGGTATAGTAGTAACCTTCTACTCAGATCACACTATGTTAACATGTTATTTATTCTACATGCCCTTCTTGATTAGTAGCAATACTACCCTAATTGATAGTTATGATTACTTGGATAACGAGTACTATAAGATTTGATACCCTATTAGTACGTAACCTAGTTAAGGTCATACTAGTAAGATCATTGAGGTAGTATGATTCCCATGGAGTTGGAGTAATTGGAGTTATGTAAATCTTAGGCATATAACCTAATCAATCTTACAAGTTTGTTCCAATAAGGAGCTTAGATTAAGTTGAACAAGAGTTATGGAGTTAATTACATGTATTCATTTATTACTGTAATAATGTGTGTTATGCCTCTTACTTAACCATTGTGATTACTAGATATTAGACATATCACTTTCCAACACTAATCAGTACTTAGACCATGTGTTTAATTCCCATTACAAAGGTTACCCTGATACATAGCTTAGTTCCAGTATTCTAGTAATTTGAGTGAATACATGTTGTAACTATTACTCAAACATAGCATTATCTATAATAAGCATGAAGCTCAATAAAAGTATAAGCTATATATATAGGATACTTTGAATATTATTACTTCATAGTAAACATGATGACTCCTTGTAACATGTATTCCTTATAAGTTATAATCATTGTATAACTAGATCAGGTCCCATTGTTACTCGTTACATTGCAGTATAAGCTGAGTTGTACAACCCTTGTAACATGTGAAGTTAGTGTATATGGATCTTACACAATGACGTAGTGTAAAAATCAATGTAATCACTTGTATAAAGTATAGCACATATAAGGTATGGTAATGATAGTGTATATCTCTTTCCATAATCTTCATCATAATCGACACTATTACACCCTTGTAAGGATAACTAGATACTAGTGTTTATACCTGTATATAATCCCATAAGTATTGGAGACTATGTAATGATTAATAAATAAAATTGAGACTCATTTCTAGTTCCTCAATCTTTTTTCTTATGCTTTCCAACAATGTAGAAAACAAATCTAGTGAAAAAAAGGTAGAAAACAATGTTGCAATTGTGAATGTAAACTCCCCAATATAAGCTTAAAAGCAAAAGTTATGAGATTTCAAACTATAAAAAATACATATATTGAAAAGGGAGGGTGCAAGTATTCATGTTTAAATAAGGGATAACCACGACGTATCAAGTTTAATAACTCTTCATAACTCTTGTTCATTTCATTTTTTTCCTTTTTAATTATTCATGTTATAATAGTTCAAATTTCCATACTTTAGAATATATATGTATCATGTATTCATACAACATAAGAATGTATATATAAATTTATATTTTTATCATTAAGTATTGGAGACTATGTAATGATTAGTCTATAGCTCGTAATGAGGATGTAAGTACACTAGTTTAAACATTCAACTCAACTTTTGTATTACAGCTTGTTGGACAACTGAGAGGGGGGGGGGTGAATCAGTTGTTACCATGCTTAAACAATTATGCTTCTTTTAAACTCTTTGCAGAAACACTGAATGATGATCACAATAATGCAGGGAAATAAACAATGGCATAATCAACATCAATCACATATATGAGAAACACAGAGACAGATATTTCCCGAGGAAACCCATACATGGTAAAACCTCTTTTTCTTTAAATGATAAGTAATAGTTACATTCTTTACATTATCATACATATAAGCACCAACTCATAATGAGGCTACAACCTCATTTTTGCAAGCTGCTACTTGTTGAGAGCACCAACTCTCTGTTTTTCTCTAGCACCCACTAGAAGGAAGCACCAACTCCCTGGTTTCTCTAGCACCAACTAGAAGGAAGCACCAACTCCTTGAGTGTTTCCAGCACCAACTGGATGGAAGCACCAACATCCAATCATACAGGCACCAACCTGTATAACAGAGAACAAGAGTTCTCCCTTTCACCACCCTGCCACCTTGGTTTCTCTGGCTGCAACCAGATGGAAGCTACAACTCCCTGTGTTCAAGCACCAACTTGAACCTATGAGGACAACAGTCCTCCCTAGCACCTCCCTTCCACCCTGAAATATAAATCTATGCTACTGAAACTTATTACAGTGATATAATGTTCAACAATGGCTTACCAGACTCATCACTATTCTGCTGCATTTCATTGCTCTGTCTGCCTCACTGTTGTCCTGCACACATGACTTGCGTTGTCTGTTCTTCTGCTTTTTATGCTCTGTGTACCATGTCCATTCACTGCATAGTTCCTCTTCTATTCAATTCAGTTGTTGCACTCTGATCCTTCTTCTTACATGAATCACCTTCAACAACATCCACAACAATTCCAGCAATAACAACAACCCTATCTCTTCTTTGTACTGTGTATTTATAGCTTTTGTGCACCTTGTGCATGCAATGCACGCAATACCTCTGCATACTCACACCGCACCGATATCCTCCACAACTCAAGTGCTCTGTCTGATCATCATCGTGACTCTTCAGCTTCTCTATCTGTTTTTCCACTTGTTCAACATCACTGTATGTTATGTTGAGATTCCTCAGCCTCTCTGGCTGTTGAGACTCTTCGTCTTCTCTGTGACAGTCGAGCTCACCTTCTCTGTTTTAGTTACAAGATTCAATGCTCATCCAACTATCAATTTCCTCCACGGGCATCTTCATCCCTCTTGAAGATTCCCAGAGACTCTTCATCTCCTCTGTCAATTACCCCGAAGTGTCTTCAAGTCCTCTGGCAGAAACCATCAGTGGTTTCTGACAGTTACACTGTGACATGCAACAGTATCCCTTTGATTATGCGCAGATTCATCTGCATCGTTGGATTAACTTTAATGGATTCGTGTGTTATTTACCCATTTTTCACTTTCGCAATTCAAATATTCTGCGATGAGACATATTGAGTCTCCATGTCGTGAGTTCTGAAACTCCGAAATGGAGTTTTTCTATGCTAGCTCCTTCCTTTATATGACCATGGCTATGACCAAGCACTTATGCATAAAGCACTTTCACAATTTTGCATTTCGTGAATCTGGAGATGAGGTATCTCGACTCTCCAAGTTTCTATCCCCAAAACGCCGAAAAGGAGCTTGTCTGCATGTACTCTTCTCTTCATCTCTTCGATGGTGTGACCACCAGCTGAGACCATGTTCTTATGCATAAAGCGCTTTCGCAATTTTGAATTTCATGAATCTGGAGATGAGGCATCTCGACTCTCCAAGTCACGATCCCTGAAACCCTGAAATGGAGCTTATCTGAACTGACTCCTTCCCTTCTCGTGACCACCGGCAGTGACCATAGGATGTGCCAAAAGGTGCTTCATATATCGCGAGTTTCCACACCATGCTCCGTTGACTCCAAGTCAGCGAAATTCCAATCGCTTGCCACTTGTCCTATGATTCAATGGTTGAAATCTCCATACCGACGGTCCATATCTTATCACGATCTCGCATCTCGTGAGTTTACACACCATGCTCCATTGACTCCAAGTCAATGACTTGTCCTATGATTCGACGGTCTAGATCTGATCTTGATTCAATGGCTCGGATCATATCGCGGTTCAAGAGATGAGGCATCTCGACTCTCCAAGTCACGATCCATGAAGCTCTGAAATGAAGTTGGATCGACGGTCCAGATCACACCTTGATCTGACGGCTGTGATTAAATCGCGATTTTGATGGTTATGTTTCTTGCCTCTCCAAGTCGCGAGTCGCGAAGCTCCGTGATGGAGCTGGATCAACGGTACAGAACAAACCTTGATCTGACGGCTGCGATTAAATCACGATTTTGCATATTGCGATTTCAATGGTTATGTTTCTTACCTCTCTAAGTCGCAATTCGTGAAACTCCTAAATGGAGTCTTTGTGGTGCTCTGATCTTTCGCCACGCGTCCTCTTGATCCATGGTCCACGACTATCCCCGATGGACGGTCAGGATTCCTTCACAACTTTGGAGAGTTGGATGACTCTTGGACTTATCCACCTTGTAGCTTCACCATATCTAACTGCTATTGAGCCTTCATAGATACCCCAGATCCTACGGCCCAGATCTTCTCATGATTTCTCCACTTCGTGATTTCACCGCTTCGCAATTTTGTCCACCTTCACGATTTCGCCGCTTCGCCGTGTAATGAACGTGCAGGTCCTCCCTGATCCAACGATGGATATACCCCGTGCTTAGATCGAACAACTGAGATCTATTCTCGTCTACTGCGTGCTACTCCTCTCTGAATTCATATCTGACGGTCATCGGGGATTCTGAATAAGATCCAACGTTCATTGTTGCTCCTCCTCTTCCATTATCACTGCGCTGTTGATCATGCTGATCTTTTCCATCGCTTTTCTTTCCATCAATGCACACTCTGATCCTGCCATCAATGACAAGATCACTTTGCTTGTTAAACCTACCAACAATCTTCTGCACTATCTCTTCTGAACTTATCGAGCTTGCTTTGTAGCGTCTTCCTAAAATACTTCTGATACTTCTTCTTGTACTCATTCCATCTTCGCTATTGTACTTTCCATCAATGACAAGAATATGCTGCCTGTTAAACATTTACCAACAATCTCCCCCTTTGGCATTGATGGCAACTAAGGCACATGAATTATTTTCTCCCCCTTTGACATCAATGTCAAAGAGAACATGCTCCCCCTGAGCTGTGGCAGTAATTTTAGGAGGTATCAAATATTAGGACAAACACAAACTCCCCCTAATAGGAAATATTCTCTTATTTGAGGCCTGCAGATGTTTGTATCCAAACCAGAGTCTTCTTTTTCTGATTCTTAGACCTGTTCATCCTCAGCTTCCGCTGTATCCTTTGTAGAATACTCAAAATATGCTCACCTCTCTTACTCGGACTCCTTCATCAACCTTTTCTTTTCATGAGTGGATGACTCCCCCTATCACTGTTATCTCTCTTATTCTAACTCTTTTCCCCTTTTAATCCTAAAGGTTAACCTTCCTTGACAAGGTCTTTCCTCTTGTTATCTCTACAAAATGTCATGTATATCATTTTGTACATCAGAATGTTGTTGTTGTGAATGTCGTTTTCCTACTTGAACACTGTGCAATTGTAGCTTGTACTTTTTAAATATCCCTTGGATCTCCCCATTGAATCTCATCGATCTCTATTACTGCAATTTCATTTTTCTTCCATGATGCATTCAATCCAGGGCTTTTATTTCCATATTCAATCATAAGAGAAAAATGCTATACCCACTCTCATACCTGCTTTTCTTTCTCACAAATGAAGGACCTGTATCGGGTTTCTTAGGAGCATTGATTTCTACCTTGTTGAGTCCAATAATGGATTTGTCATTTGGTGATCTTTGGCTATCCAATATCTTATCCAGGGTCATGGAATTGTTTAAGAACTTGCTTTGGGTGTTTTCCTTCTCAACCTTCAAGACTTCTGCTTCCATCTTATGACATGGTTCTTCTCCTACTTCATCCATGGAGCAAATGCTAACTGAACATGCTTTTATTGTATCTGAATTTTCTTTTTTACTTGTAGGGGAGGACTCAATTTCAACATTACTGTTTGTCCTTATACTTTTATTCACCACTTGTCCTGAGTTTACATTTACCTTACATTCTTTGGACGTGAGCACCTCTTCACTGCCTCTGTCACACTTTTTACTTGAACTAAGCAAATTATGTTTCAGACCATCCACAAGCAGAACGTACTGGGCATCTCCTTTGTCATTACTCAAACTCACCATCCCTCTATCCTTTATTTTACCTGGTTCATCATTTTCAAGGATCACATTTTCTATTTTGCTTTTACTTATGGACAGAAGCTTATCCATGTCTCCATTCATGTGCTTGCAACATCCACTTTCTATATTCTCAGAGGCCTTTTGTTTTTGAATTGAAAGTGCTAGATCACATTTTTCACTATCTTTCCTTTTCCATGTGTTGGCCTTTCTATCTAAGAACTTTATCCTTGGGTCTGCTTTGTAAGTCTTCAGATGGCAGTTTGCATCTTTGTGGTCAAAGTTGTGAAAGTTATAGCATTCAATCTCATTGTTCAATAAGTCAAAGTTATTGTTGCAACGTTGTCTACTCATTGACTATTTATTATTTATTGACCTCCTCAGTTGCATGTCTCTAGACTTAATTTGACAATTTGCAATCTGTGATGGTTTATTACTTTGTTGTATCATTCTTTGTTGTGGTAGAAATTTATTCCTTGGAAATCTTAATTGCTCATGTCTAA
>ML790856.1:33157-49851 GCA_009831015.1 Picea engelmannii
CTGACCACTACTTGATCCCTCTTCAAACCCCAAACCAGTTTTCAGCTTTGGATTTCTTTGTTGATTCAGAATGGTGGTTAATCCTTCTGAGGCTTTGATACTAGACAGATTCTGATGATACAAGGTTTGAAACTTCTCCATCTTTTTCCTAGTTTTCACTACTTCTTCTTCCAGGGCTTCAGATCTTGCCCTATCTTCTGATCGTTGATGTTTCAGAATATCCTTGATTTTCCTTTCCTCTTCTAATTCCACTTTCAGTAGGGAAAAGTCTTCATCAGGTTGTTTATTGTTTTTCTCAAACTGTATCAGCAATTGTTTTTGCTTTCTGTTCTTGATTCTTAGTCTAGCAATCTCTTCCAGTGCACTGATCAGTTCTCCTTCCATATCAACCACAACTTCTTCATCATTCTCTTCACTGCCTATTCTTTCATTATCATAATCCTCTTTGTCCATAAGCATGAAATCATTTACTTTATCTTCACATGAAGAATCACTATCAGTGTCTTCTGAGGAGTCATCATTGTTTACACATAAACTCTTCTTCTTATCAAATATTCTTGATTTGTGCTTCTCTTCATCTTCAGAGTTTTCATCATGTTTCTTCTGTGGACATTTATTTGCAAAATGACCTATCTTACCATAGTTGAAGCATTTGAAGGGCAACTTACCTTGGTACTTGCCTGATCCTTTCTTTAATCTTCTCACGAATTTTTCTTCAATTTCATCAAGCTCACAATCCTCATTCTTATATGCTTTAAATGATGCTTCTCTAGAGGTGGTTTTATCTGTAACTATCCTCATTTCATATGCAGTCAACGTTCCTAGAAGTTGATCAAAAGAAAAATTATTTATATCATTAAGTTCTTCTATAGCTCAGACCTTTGGGTTGAACCTATCTGGCAGAGATCTCAAAATTTTCTGAACTAAAGAAGGTTCCTCAATTTTTTCACCAAGTGCTTTCATTGCATTTACTAGTTCTTCAAATCTCAAAAAATACTTCCCAATGGTTTCATCTTCTTTCATCTGTAGCTTTTCAAGATGTACTCTATAGGTTTGAATCTTGGCATCTTTCACCTTCTCATTACCTTCATAACTATTAATGAGTTTGTCCCACATTTCTTTAGCAGTTTGAAGATGCATCACCTTCACAAACTCGGCTTCTGCAAGTCCATTTAAGATAGAATTCATTCCCTTAGCATTAAATCTAAATTCTAACTTATCATCCTTGGAAGCTAGCACAACAGGCTTTATGTATCTAGTCTCTACTACATCCCAGACATCAGTTCCTAAGTCCATTAGGTATGTTCTCATTCTAACCTTCCAGAAGGAAAAATCCGTTCCATCAAATAGAGGAGGCCTAGTGACTGAAGTCCCTTCATGGCTTGTCATGTTTAAGCTCTAGGATCTACCCTGAGATAAAAGGGGGCCAGCTCTGATACCAATTGTTGGACAACTGAGAGGGGGGGGTGAATCAGTTGTTACCGTGATTAAACAATTATGCTTCTTTTAAACTCTTTGCAAAAACACTGAATGATGATCACAATAATGCAGGGAAATAAACAATGGCACATTCAACATCAGTCACATATATGAGAAACACGGAGACAAATATTTCCCGAGGAAACCCATACAGGGTAAAAACCTCTTTCCTTTAAATGATAAGTAATAGTTACATTCTTTACATTATCATACATATGAGCACCAACTCATAATGAGGCTACAACCTCAGTTTTGCAAGCTGCTACTTGCTAAGAGCACCAACTCTCTGTTTTTCTCTAGCACCCACTGGAAGGAAGCACCAACTCCCTGGTTTCTATAGCACCAACTAGAAGGAAGCACCAACTCCCTGAGTGTTTCCAGCACCAATTGGATGGAAGCACCAACTTCCAATCATACAGGCACCAACCTGTATAACAGAGAACAAGAGTTCTCCCTTGCACCACCCTGCCACCCTGGTTTCTATAGCTGGAAACAGATGGAAGCTACAACTCCCTGTGTTAAAGCACCCACTTGAACTTATGAGGACAACAGTCCTCCCTAGCACCTCCCTTGCACCCTGAAATATAAATCTTTTCTACTGAAACTTATTACAGTGATATAATGTTCAACAATGGCTTACCAGACTCATCACTGTTCTGTTGCATTTCGTTGCTCTGTCTGCCTCACTGTCGTCCTGCACACATGACTTGTGTTGTCTATTCTTCTGCTTTTTATGCTCTGTGTACCATGTCCATTCACTGCACAGTTCCTCTTCTGTTCAATCACTGATGTACTCTAATCCTTCTTCTTACATGAATCACCTTCAACAACATCCATATCAATTCAAGCAACAACAACAACCCTATCTCTTCTCTGTACTATGTATTTATAGCTTTTGTGCACATTTTTCATGCAATGCGCGCAATACCTTTGCATGCTCACACCGCGTCGATATCCTCCACAACTCGAGTTCTCTGTCTGATCATCATCGTGACTCTTCAGCTTCTCTGGCCATTTTTCCACTCGTTCAGCATCACTGTATGTTATGCTGAGATTACTCAGCCTCTCTGGCTGTTGAGACTCTTCGTCTTCTCTGTGATAGTCGAGCTCACCTTCTATGTTCCAGTTACAAGCTGCAATGCTCATCTAGCTTTCAATCGCCTCCACGAGCATCTTCATCCCTCTTAAAGATTCCCAGAGACTCTTCATATCCTCTGTCAATCACCCTAAAGTGTCTTCGAGTCCTCTGGCAGAAACCATCAGTGGTTTCTGATAGTTACACTGTGACGTGCAATAATAACCCTCCGATTATGCTTAGATTCACCTGCATTGTTGGATTAACTTTAATGGGTTCTTGTGTTATTTACTCGTTTTGCACTTTCGCAATTCAGAGATTCTGCGATGAGACATATTGAGTCTCCATGTCGCAAGTTTCGAAACTCCGAAATGGAGTTTTTCTACATTGGCTCCTTCCTTTATATGACCATGGCTATGACCAAGTGCTTATGCATAAAGCGCTTTCAGGATTTCGCATTTCATGAATCTGGAGATGAGGCATCTCGACTCTCCAAGTCGCGATCCCCGAAACGCCGAAAATGAGCTTGTTTGCACGTAATCTTCTCTTAAGATCTTCGATTGTGTGACCACCGGCCAAGACCACGTGATTATGCATAAAGCACTTTCACTATTTCGCATTTTGTGAATCTGGAGATGAGGCATCTCGACTCTCCAAGTCGCGATCCTTGAAACCCCGAAATGGAGCTTATCTGAACTGACTCCTTCCCTTCTCGTGACCACCGACGGTGACCATAGGCTATGCCAAAAGGTGCTTCATATATCGTGAGTTTCCACACCATGCTCCATTGACTCCAAGTCAGCGAAATTCCAATCGCTTGCCACTTTTCCTATGATTCGACGGTTGAAATCTCCATAGATCCGACGGTCCAGATCTTATTGCGATCTCGTATCTCACGAGTTTCCATACCATGCTCCATTGACTCCAATTCAATGACTTGTCCTATGATTCGACAGTCCAGATCTGATCTTGATTCAACGGCTCAGATCATATCGCGATTTCGCATATCGCAGTTCTGGAGATGAGGCATCTCAACTCTCCAATTCGAGATCCGTGAAGCTCTGAAATGAAGTTGGATCGACGGTCCAGATCACACCTTGATCCGACGGCTGCGATTAAATTGCAATTTCGCATATCGCGTTTTCGCATATCACAATTTCGATGGTTATGTTTCTTGCCTCTCCAAGTCGTGAGTTGCGAAGCTCCGAGATGGAGCTGGATCAACGGTCCAGAAAAAACCTTGATCTGACGGCTATGATTAAATCGCGATTTTGATGGTTATGTTTCTTGCCTCTCCAAGTCACGATTCACGAAAATCCGAAATGGAGTCTTTGTGGTACTCTGATCTTTCACCACACGTCCTCTTGATCAATGGTCCACGACTGTCCCCGATGGATGGTCAGGATTCCTTCACAAATTTGGAGATTTGGATGACTCTTGGACTTATCCGCCTTGCAGCTTCACCATATATAATGGCTATTGAGCCTTCGTAGATACCCCAGATCCTATGGCCCAGATTTTCTCTTGATTTCGTCGCTTCGTGATTTTGTACACCTTCACGATTTCGCCGCTTTGCGATTTCACCACTTCACCATGTAATGAATGTGAAGGTCCTCCCTGATCCAATGATGGATATACCCTACGCTTAGATCAAACGCTCGAGATCTATTCTCGTCTACTGCGTGCTACTCCTCTCTGAATTCATATCTGACGGTCATCGGGGATTCTGAATAAGATCCAACGTTCACTATTTCTCCTCCTCTTCAATTATCACTGCTCTGCTGATCATGCTGATCTTTTCCATTGTTGTTCTTTCCATCAATGCACACTCTGATCCTGCCATCAATGAATAGCTCACTTTTCCTGTTAAACTTACCAACAATCCTCTACACTATCTCTTCTGAACTTATCGAGCTTGCTCTGCATCGTCTTCCTAAAATACTTTTGATACTTCTTCTTGTACTCATGCCATCTTCGCTGTTGTACTTGCCATCAATGAAAATAATATGTTGCCTATTAAACATTTACCAACACAACTTACAGGATATAAGTTGGCAGTACTAGTATAACCATAAAAACCTTGTAGTAAGGGTTAAGTTTGCAATATCCTTTTGATTATTGATCTTATCTATGTGGATCCCAATGGTAATCATTCACTACTTTGATATTATATATCATAGGTGACTTATCAGTAGTATTGCATAAGTGTAATTACGTAATCAAATCATGTATGTTATCTCTTTTTCATAGCATCATGGCACTCATAGAGCTTACTACTTAACTGCATGTAATAAGGGAAAACATAGACTACTATAAAGGTCAACTTTATTAGTGATGGTTAATCTTAGCATAGTTTCAATATCGTGGTCCTTATCTAGTTTAGATTACTCGCATTCCCTAATATTTTCAACTTGTTACCTGTAAATAGTACAAATAGGGAGATCATCTTTCTACATGCTTATACTTTACTCTATCACTAGTTTTACCATTACTATCATATATGGAGATCAGATATTCTGAATAGTTAAGCATAAGTACCAAGCAGGTTCTATCTATAACATATGGGAATAACACTCATCGTTCAAAATGGAATGGCTTGTATAGATTAGGGGGATGAACTAGGTTGTAATAGTCACTTGTTTACACGTGTTGGTTTGAATCATTACATCGTTAAATACTAGTAATACGGTCACAACAAGTTATCATAAGAGTTTAGAGAACATAAATAACTAAGGTAAAGTGATTATGTAATAAGACAATATGGTGCTAAGATCATTGATTACTGTAATAAGAAGAGCCGCTTAGTAGAAGAAATAATACTGATCTGTAAGTTCCTAGGAATTCAGGCCTATGTCTGTAAATGGACAGGGCCGAATACGGCCTTGTAAAAACTCTAAATTTGCAAAAAATTAAACTAAAATATTAAAAATAAAACTAAAACTAAAACTAAAACTAAAATATTAAAACTAAAACTAAAATTTAGAAGTTACCTAGATGCTCGCAGCTCCAACGTCCGCCCGCCCACAACAAAAACGTCCGCAAGAAGCAACAAAGTCCACCCGCCCATAGCAGCAATGTCCGCCCACCCATAGCAGCAATGTCTACCTACCCGTAGCAACGTTTGACCGCTTCAATTCAAAAATTCATCCATAATTTTCACAACGTCCACAACATTCACCTACTTCTATTCAACAATTCGTAAAAACTATTGCAGGAGCGATGTGTGGCTAATATATAAACATTTTTTCGGTCGAAAGGTTCTTTTGGTCGAAAGCTTCTTTTGGCCGAAAAGGTATTTCGGCTGAAAGTGTATTTTGGCTCGAATATCTTTCGGTCGAAAAGATGTCACTGGATGAAAAAAAATTGTTTGGCTAAAATTATACACAAAAATCGAGGGCATTGTCACAGTACTGTTTGATTTGACGTTCCAAGGTTTGGCTGAAAAATGTTTCGGTTGAAAAAATAGGACTTTCGACCGAAAGAAATATTAGTTAGACCGAAAAAAGGTCTTTCAGAATTTTTGAGACCCGGTTCTCACGAAAGTGTTACCCACCTTCATGAATTTACCCTACACTGGAAATATACAATGGATTGTTTTTTATTATAGGGAGGTTCATGACATGGAAGGTAGGTTTGGGTTCCCAAGTCAAAATTGGCACCTATTTTATTGTTGACTAAGGGAGGAATATATTTCTTCTTGAGGGTATGGTTAAATGCTTTCGCGCATCAAGGATATGTACACTAAATAGCATGGAAAATCCTGAAAATTAGTCTAACTCGAGTCAAGGTTGGCTCAATGCTAAGTCATTAGGCCTAGAAGCGGACTAGCATTAGTTCTGGCAATTTTTCACCAATGAATTGGTAAAGGATAATATTCATCTATCTGATAACAAAGATGAGATATCCTAGTTGTATAATCCAATTGAGGGTTAGTATACAACCAATTTAAGCTACCTATCCATTGAGTTCTTGATTCTAGCAAACAATCCATTGTGGTTGAGAAAGATTTGGAAAATCAAGGGTCCATTAAAGAGCGTGATATTATTTTGGATAGTTTTAAAACAATGTGTTTTGACATGATACAAGCTCCATAAGAAGAATAAAATCGGTCCTAGTATCTATGATATATGAAAAACCAATGGTGAATCAAATTTTCACCTCTTTCTAGATTACACTTATACTAAACAAGTCTAATTTGAGATCAGAGTACAACTTCACGTGGATCATATTTGGGATGGGAATTCCTTGGTTGATTGTTTTCAAGTTTATTACATTAAATTATTAAAATTTGTAATACCCCAAGGCCGAGCCCCTGTGAAATGTAATAATTTTTATAGGCTGGTGATCCAAGTAATTATAAGTTGGTAGGATTATGTGTTTATTAGGTCGAATAGCCTAGATGCTAAGGCCAATGGGCCTGATTTTGTATATGTAATTATGCAGATTATTAATAAATTACATCGATGTGGGTAGACAGACCACAAAGAAAGAGTTATGAGGGACTAAGCTCCACTGGGTATGGAAAGGGATGGGACTGAGAGGCTAGGAAAGATGGGATAAGCTTGAAGTCTTGACCCAAGGGAATATTATAATGTATTTCCTGAAAAATACTAAAGTTGGGAAATAAAACCAGTTATCCTAAGTTCCTTTGGGGAGAGGAACAAACTCCAATTAGAGAGGAATGAGCTCTTAGATATCCAAGTGTCACCTAAGATGCATGCAGATTCATGTGGGAATTTCCACCATTGTGGGGGTTCGCTCTCACCACTATGGCTCTCTCATGATTCTGCAGTCTGAACATTCTCACCATTTTCTCGCTCTCATCATTCTTACCAGTCTGGCCATTTTTCCCGCTCTCACCACTATGGCTCTCTCATGATTCTGCAGTCTGAACATTCTCACCATTTTCTCGCTCTCATCATTCTTACCAGTCTGGCCATTTTTCCCCACGAGTTCATCATCAGGATTATTTCCATACCTTGTGCAGTTCATGCACGCACTGAACAAGCACACAGCCAGAGCTATTTCCACCATCATGAATCTCTGTAATTTGTTGAGTTGTCCCCTTGCCTTACCCAATTTTTTTGTTTTGGTTTGAAGAGGTAGGTTTCCAGACACATGGTTGAAGAAGCAGGTTGTCAGTCCTATGAGAAACTCTCTACAAGTGAGAGATTTTGTTGGGGAAGTGATTTCTCCTAGAAGGAGTCTAGCAGCAGCTACAGAGATCTGATAATTATTGATCCATCCTATTGTTGAAGCCCTGGAAGAGAAGTGGAGCAGTTGATGGATTGTGTAATAATGAAGGTGCATATTATTGTGGTGGGACAGGCATGTGGGGAATGAGAGTCCGTGAGAAGTGGGCATAAGTTGGATCCTTGGAGAGAATTCTTCATGTTGCATTGTGCATATTCCCGTAGCCTCAACCTACCCTAGGATTCCTTTTCCTTGGGTGGAGTTTAGTCCTAGCTCGGGAGTGATTCACTGCAGAAATCTTGGAGCAGTGTGGTCTAAGGTTGGGAGGTTCATGGAAGGTCTGCACGTTGCATGCAATTGGTGGTCTTCTCATAAAAAGATAAGTACCAATTCTATGTTAATTGTACATTGTGTATCTTGTACATGTGTTGTAATGTTATCAGAATTGCATGTGTTTATTGCGTGTAGGTATTACTATCGCTTCTACATGAATATGTGTATGAACCAAATGTTATGTTTGCTTAAAATTGCATCATATATATATATATATATATATATATATATATATATCATAGCATAGATAGTTTCAAGTAGCATGAACAACATGGGTGGTTGGGTGTGTTACAACCGGTTTTCAGAACAGTTTGGTTTTGAATTAGTGGTGTTTTCCCCAGCAAGGGTGGTCGAGGGATGTTACAATCTGGTATTAGAGACATGGTTTCAACATTGAACCTAAATGGGCCACAAAGGTGGAATTTGAAGTAAACATTCCAAAGGGATTTGAAGTACAGAGTGCCAAGAGGGTGTTGAAATAGCTCATGGGTGGTATTGGAAAGCTCAGGAGGTATAATGGTTTGATAAACCACAACAGACGTGGTAATGGAACAAAAAGTTAAATTTTAGTCATTGGATCTATTCTGAGGGAGATAGAACCCTCACATCCATTGGATCCAGAGAAGATGCGCAGAGGTTAAGCACCAAATTCCTTAGGACTTCGCCCCTCCAACCATTTTAAAACTATAACAGAGAATATTGTCGAAGTCCAAAAGTCCATAACTAATCTGGACCATCCATTTCCCAGGGACACATGTCCTCATATTAAGAAAAGTTCAACAGTTTGGAGGTTGTGGGTTCTTCAGCAGTTAATCCTATGAAATCGCAGAGTGATTCTTAGTCGTAGATCACTCAGGAGGAGGAGAGCCATCATATTTCTCTTATGTTTTGGCGTTCAGGGAAATCTGTTGGAGGTTGCACGATGGAGAAATCATCGAAGTCCCAAAGTCCAGAACCAATATGGACCATTTATTCCAAGGGATACATATCCAAAGATTAATCAAGGTTCAAAGTTTTAGTACTGCGAAAGAAATGGTTTGTGGTTGTGCAGGAGGAAGAGACCCCTAAATTCCCGGAGCATCGAAGTGACATGACAGGATGACATCATCGGGGGTGATGTGGACCAGTTCCGCAGTTCGGAAATTCAACAGTTCAACAGCTTGGAGAAAATGTCGAAGGCAAGAAATCCTCGAAGTCCCGAAGCGTCGGGTATGAAGTGGTAAGATGATGTCATCTAGGGTGATGTGGACCAACCTAAGTCTTCCACGTGTCACTTGTTTCCATACTTTTGATAGACCCTTAGTACCAATTGGAACCTAACATGTGTCACTCAACAGAGGGGCCACGTGTCACCACTTTGATTGGTGACAGATGTACTTCGTGGGCCCTGAAAGGTTAAGTAGTTCGGGAGCTTGACGTTCGGGGAAAATTGTTGGAAGAACTCTTGGACCTCCAAAGTCCCGCAGTCCCAAAGTTTCAAAGTGAAATGGAAGTGACGTCACCTGGGGTGATGTGGAAACACATAATTCATGCCACGTGTCAATGTGTTTTGAGATTTTTAAAGGATGATTTGGCAAGTAGAGCTTGACACATGTCACCCATCAAATAGGGCCACATGTCTGCTTCTAGTGTTTTTCCATGTGGTGCCTATTGATATTATGGTAGTTTCAGGAGGTATCAACCTCCATTGTGACCCTTTGACAAGATTAGAATATTCTAGAAGCAATAAAATAGGTGAATGTAACCCTAGAAGAGATGTCGGCTAAGAGAAATAATTAATATGAATTAATTAGTACCCAGAATCAGAAGTCCGCCCAAGTAGCCTACCAGAGCTAGTATAAATACAGGGCGCCATTTATCATTTTACATATAGCTCTCATAATTACAGAGAGACACTTGTGCACACTGCTGTCTGGTAGTCTTGTGCACAAGTTCTGGAGAAGGTGCTACCACCAGTTCTGAAGCCTATTGTTTCTATATTTCTGGGTTGGAATATCTAATCAGATTTGGTTACTTCTTTCTTGGTGCATTAACCTTGATTGGCTATTGGTTTTCTACCAGGATTCTTCTCTTTTTCAAGTTCAAGGTGCTCGGAGGGTGGCTTCGGCCTATGGTTGGGTGACAATAGTGATATTGTCTATGGTAAAATGAGCACATTCTAACAGGTTATGGGCCCACACCTCCTTCATTTCAGTCTAACCATTGGAAGGGAGAATAACCATTAGCATACTAAGCTCTTTGAAGAAATTTCGCTAGGGTTTACTAGCAGGAGCAACTTCCAAGACAGTGTCGCTAGGGTTACTAGTAGGAGCAGTTGCAGAAACCCTAAAACCCCAATCCAACACCTTGTGATGGAACATCTCGCTCAAGAAGAATGTATTCAAGTGTGCCTTAGTCCAATGCACCTCTTGGCACTCTCATAAGGCAAGAACATAAAATTTGAATTTTTGGATCAAGGCATGACCAGTCACTAGTCAACCAAAGTCATGAGTGAAAAGACTAGTCATCTACACTACTCAACACTCACAGGAATAATTGAAGATGACATGTGGATAATTGATAGTGGAGATTCTAGGCATATGAAGGGAGATCAAGCTGGACCCTCTAATATAAATGAGAATAAGACATCGTACATGGTAGATCTTGGAGACAAAATCACTTACCCAGTCAAAGGATTTGGACAAGCCTTCGTCAAGTTGAAAAAGGGTAACAATTTTCATTTGAGAAATGTCTTATATGTACCTGATTTAAAAAGAATATTGTATCCATATATTGCCTAGAAGAAAAAGGAAACATAATATCTTTCATAGATGGAAAAGTGTTATCTTGGCATAAAGGCATAGAGAATGCTAGGGTTATTGGAACCCGTGAAGGAAATCTATATAGACTACTAGAACAAAATGAAGAAGCTCTTGTACATGAAGAAGTCAATCCCAATGAACTTTTGCACAGAAGGTACGCTCATATTAACTATCAAGCATTACCTTTTCTCAAAAATATGGTTGAAGGAATACCAGAATTGCAGTCTACACATGAAGGAATTTGAAAAGGATGTGCACTTGGAAAGAATATCAAGAAAAAATTCCCAAGCAGCAACAATAGATCTAAGGATATTCTAGATCTAATACACTCAGATGTTTTCAGTCCAATGCCAGCCAAATATCTAGGAGGTTCTCTTTACCACTTAATATTCATAGATGATTACTCAAGAAAGCCTTGGCTATATCTCTTGAAGACAAAGGACAAAGTATTCAACAAGTTTCAAGAATTCAAAGCAGAAATAGAGAACCTCACAAACAAGAAAATCAAGACCTTGAGAAAAGATAATGGAGGAAAATACACATCAAAGGAATTCATTGCCTTTTGCAAATCAGTTAGGATTAGGAGGGAGTTGATTGTTCCTCATAATCCTCAAAAAAATGGTGTAGCAGGAAGGTGTTGGAAATATTGTCATTGATGTCAACAGTTGAAGTGATGATCTGTAATGATGAAGTACATCAATTGAGATTTTCATTGATGTCAACAGGTATATCATTCAATAGAAGATGTCAACTGTGTGGAGAGATAGACAACGCAAGCTCAGGAGGAGGAGCAAACAACAGAAGAGAATTGTATGAAGATCAAAGCTCAGAAGTACATAAGTATTTCGTGTCTATTGTTGATCATGATAGGATCAACAATCCAATGATAAAATCTCAGGAGGGTTAGTGAATGAAGATCAAATCTCAGTAGGAAGAATCTCATTGCATATGTATCATCGAGTTCCTTGAAAATTTTAAGAAGTCAACCATTGCACAAGAAATTGTGAGAAGTCTCAGCAGCTGTCGGATTAAACCTGATTCTCGTCAGCTGTCAGATCATCTCAAAGTGGAAGGATAGGATAAGTGAGGTAAAGAGGCTGTGATTTCAAAGTGTCGAAAGCCTGTCAACCATTGAATCACTGAGGCTATGGACTGTTCATCTATCATGAAGCATTTTCAGAGTTTCATGGTCTTTGAGTGAGGCAACTCATATCAGGAGTTCACAATATGTGAAATCACTATGCACTCCTCTGGCTTGGCCCCTAGTCACAGATAGTGGTCACATAGTCGAAGAATGACATTAAGGAAGGAGTTAGCATTGCTACCCTCCATTTTGTCATTTCGGATACCGGGAGTTGGAGGAGTTAAGGAGACTCACGACAAAATCCCCGAAGTGTGGAATTGCGAAGCACTTTGTGGATAAGCACATGGTCACCACCAATGGTCACGAGAAGGGAAGGAGCTAGTGCAACCAAGGTCTATTTCGATGATCGTGACATGGAGTGTCGATACCCTTCATCACAAGAATGAAAAAATGAGAAATCGCGATAAGATAAGGACCGTCGATTTCAAGTACACAAGGAAGACCATTGGATCAGGGTTGTGGGTCAGCGAACCACGTCAGCAAGGACATGTGGCATAGTAAGACACTGACAAGTGTCAAGTTGATACATTATTTCAGGTACGTGAAAATAACGAATATGAATGACATGTGGAAGCTAATAGGCCTATGACATGTCAACAAGAGACGTTAGAAAGTTACGTCATAATAAGAATCCTGAAATTACGACCGCCATCCATCTCAATGCAATGCATGATTAATTCATAGTCATCGATCTACAATAGTGGAAGGATAGTGTAAGGATTAAACACTAACCATTGATCTAGTTTAGAGATGTAATGTGATTCGTCTGATTGTTTCGTTGATTTCATTATCGTGAGTTTTATAATATTGAAATTCATGATGACTCGAAGGGAAAAGTGTCAAAATTCTGTCAGCCGTTCATCTCGTCAGGAAATTGAATCATGATCGTTGGAACGATAAACACTCAGGAGCTTGTATTGCCAAAGCATGAGGTCACCGTCGTTGGTCATATGATATAAGAGTTTTAAAGGGATGTCGCTATAGTTCCTAAATCCCGTGGTTCTATATGGAACAGTCATATAAAATGGTTTGAAGGGAGCACCTCATACATATTTCATCTAACAGAGAGTTAAACCAGAACAATACAGAGAACTGATAAATGATCGAAAATGGTCTGTTGGTGAACCTAGAACGCAATAGTAACTTGAGTATGATCTAATGAGTCGATCCATGTCTGTGATAAACTCATGAAAAAAATGAACCGATACACAACCATGATTAAAAGAGAATAAATCATGAAAATATGAAAAAAGAATAAAAAGGAAAAAATGATATTAATTAAAGTTTAATTATCATTTTAAATGAAAAGGTACAATGGTTCAAATAAAGGGACACATTTTTTTAAATTTCACGCCAGTTTGAAGATTATATAAATGAGAAAAAGTGGTAAGATGAAAGTGTCTCTACAGTCCAGATCAGAAGATCAAAAGTTGAAGCAGATTCCAGGAAGAAAAGATAATACCTATGCATTAAGGGTGGTTGGGTGGTGCAAGGGCAGGTTGGTGCCTGCAGAGGGAGTTGGTGCTTCATTGTCAGTTATTGTTGACTAAACAGGGGGTCGTAGCCTCCTACCAGTTGGTGCTGGTAAACTAGGGTGTGGGTGCATCCTGATCAGTTGGTGCTAATCAAAGAGGAAGTAAATATTCCTTGTATGTAACATGTAAAACAAATTTTGTAGTTAATAGAGAGTTTGTGGTTTTCCCATTTGGGTTCCACGATAAAATAATGTGTTAAAATTCTGTTTGCATTAATAAATAAGAAAATTGATATAATTGTTCTGTCACTGATTCACCCCCCCCCCCTCTCTCAGTGACAGGATCTGATCCTTCAATTGCTATCAGAGAAGGTTCCTTCATCACAGTCTAACAAACTTGAAGGTATATCTTGAAGATGGATCAACAAGAAGGAATGTCTAACAACAAAGCACCATTGTTCAATGGATAAGGCTATGCACTGTGGAAATAAGAATGAAAAACTTCCCGTTGGCGCTTGGTTTTGATATCTAGCAATCTGTTGTAGATAGTTACATTGAACCGACTACTCCACCCAAAGACTCTAGAGGAAAGAAAATATGTAATGATAACTCAAGAGTAGTTAATGTAATTCTAGCTAGGTTGACTAACTCTATATGTGTGAAATTTATGCATTGCAATTCGGCCAAAGAAATCTGGGACAAATTGGAGGATTTATATGAAGGAGATGAAAAATTCAAAGAAGCCAAACTACAGACCTATAGAACTCAATTTGAAAACCTGAAAATGAAAGAAGAAGAAAATATTGTTGAATACTTTCATAGGGTAGATGAAGCGGTCAACTCAATTAGAGCGGTAGGAGAAGAAGTTCCAGATAAACCCATTGTGCAAAAAATACTAAGGTCATTACCGATGAGATACGATGCAAAGATTTCCTCAATTGAATATAGATCTGATTTAAGCTCACTCACAGTTGACCAACTCCATGGGATTTTTAAAACATATGAAATGAGAACAGGAAATAATAAATCAGAAAAAGACGAAACAACTTTCAAAGCATCCAAGACAAAGATAAATCAGAAGAAAAAACCTCAATCCTGATATCATGAAGAATCTGATGTGGAGGAAGCCAACTTCATTATAAAACTTCAGAAAGGATCAAGGAAGTACAAAGGCAAGCTTCCTTTCAAATGTTTTAATTGTGGCAAAGTTGGTCATTTTGCATCCAAGTGTCCCTATCCCAAGGACGACCCTGAAGAGAAAGAAAACAAAAACAAACAATACCAGAAGAAGGAAAAACACAACTACAAGAAAGAGTTCTACAAAGGGAAAAATAATTTCTACTCAAAAGAAGAAGACAACAACTCGTTAGAGTCTAGTGACAATGATGAATCTGATGATGATGAAGTTCTTTTATTAGGTATTGAAGAATCTAAAGAGATAGAAAAAATTAAACATGAGAAGGATTTAGAAGATGAAGTAAAAGTTAATATGGAGGAAGAACTTCTCAGTTCCTTAGATGAATTAAGAAAATAAAAAAACAGATATAGACAGTTCAAAAGTTTTGTAGTTCAACAGAAAGAAAAATATGAACAAGAAGAAAAGGAGATGGAAAAACTTATGAACAATCTGAAAAAACAAATCTTAGAAGCAAATAAGATCGAAGAAAGTATGGAAAAGTCTCTTGAAGAAAAATAAATAATTGTTGAAAGAATGGAGGTAGAAATAGTTCATCTGAAAAAGGAACTGGATGCAAAAATCATTCAAACAAAAGATGAAAATAGCTCTAAATTATTAGATAAGATTATTACAACACAAAGGGATTCTGGAAATAAAAATGGAATAGGTTATTCTCAAAATGAAAGCCATGTTAACTCAAAATCTTATGCAGATGCTCTTCGCCGTACTTTCAAGAAGAAAAATGAAGAGAAGATAAGTAATGATCAAAACTCCAGAAGATTACCTCCACCCATCAGAAAAGAAAACAAGACAATACCAAAGAAGTTTTACCAAAATAGGTATCCTCGCATTTTTTCTGGTTATTTCTTTGCATGCTCTAATTTTGGAAACAAATCTATAAATTGTAGAGCATATAGAAAGAAAAATATGAAGTTTAAGAATTATATCCTTAAGGATAAACACGCAACAAATTGAGTTAAGAGCATAAACTATAAATCCTTTGAACCTCTACAAGAAGGGGAATTACAATGCTTTATATGTCATAACCATGGACATAAAGACATTAATTACAGACTAATGGAAGTCTCATAACAACCCAAGTTCATTCGAGAGAAGAAGAAACTTTGGAGAGTAAAAACATCAAAAAGGGAATGTCTTATTGCCCTAAAAACTCAAGATGAAAAGGATCTCTGGTATGTTGATAGTGGATGCTAAAAACATATGACAGGTAACAAGGATAAGTTTTTAGACTTGAAGAAACAAAAAGGTAAAGTTACATTTGGTGATAATGCCTCAAGTAACATACTTGGGAAAGGCACTGTGAGCTTGGGAAAAGACAAAGCTAGAAATATACTATTGGTCGATAAATTGAATCCTAGTTTATTAAGTGTTAATCAAACCTGTGATCAAGGATACTTCTGCATCTTTCATTCCAAAAAATGTGAGATTAGGAGAAAAGACACAAGAAAATTAGTTGGTACTTCTCCTAGAACTCCTGAAAATGTATGTATACTAGATGTAAAATTGGATGATGAGTGTCATATAAATTATGTAGATGAAAGTTGGTTATGGCATAGGAGGTTGGGGAATATTAACTTTGACATCTTATGAAAGTAATCAACATTGGTGTAGTAAGAAACTTTCCAAAAATCATAAAACCCTCAAATGTTATGTGTAGACACTGTCAACTAGGGAAGCAAACTAGTGTAAGGTTCAAAACAAAAGAATACACAACCTCTAAACCTTTATACCTTGTTCACACTAACCTATATGGATCTGCGAGAACCAAGAGTCTACAAGGAGAGTCTTACTTTATGTTGTTCATTAATGACTATAATAGAATGATTTGGATATGTTTTCTCAAAGAAAAATCAGGAGAACTTAACAAATTCAAAGCCTTTAAAACCCTTGTTGAAAATGAAAGGGAGACAAAAATCAAATGTCTTAGATCAGACAATGGTGGTGAATTCACCTCAAAAGAGTTCGATGTCTTCTATGAAACTCATCGAATAAAAAGG
>ML790856.1:51851-61893 GCA_009831015.1 Picea engelmannii
ACCTGATGTCAAGCAAGTTGTTGGGATGGTGGCTAGATTCCAAGTGGAACCAAAGGAGAGTCATGTTCAAGCTATAAAAAGAATCTTTAGATATTTGAAAGGAACCATAGATCTTGGTTTGTGGTATCCTAGAAAGGACTAATTTACATTAAAATCCTATTCAGATGTTGATTGGGCAGGAAATGTAGATAACAAAAAAAGTACGAGGGGAGCAGCATTCTTTTTGGGAGAATCATTGGTTTCTTGGATAAGCAAGAAATAGTCCTCAATTTCTCTGTATAGCACTTAAGCTGAGTATATTGTAGTAGCAGAATGTTGCACACAAGTGGAATGGATGAAACAAAATCTACAAGACATCAAATTAATATTTGAAGAACCCACAACTATCCATTGTGATAATACAAGCGCGATAATTCTTTCTAAGAACCATGTTCAACACTCAAAATCAAAACACATTCCCATAAAGTACCACTATCTAAGAGATCAAGATGAAAATAAGAACATTAAATTGGAATATGTTCCAACACAAGAACAGATGGCAGATATTTTTACAAAACCCTTAAGCAAAGATGTATTTGAATATCTCAGGAAAAAATTGGGAGTAATCCTTATTCCTACCTAAATATCTCAAGTAAATAATGCATCAGTTGGCAACTATTCAGGGGGATATAACAATCAACTTAATAAGGAGTCATTCAGTTATGACAGAAAAAGTGTGATTGCAGGAAGTGTTATCAGTGGTCAGAAAATTATTATACTGATAGATCATAAGAGAAGAAACCCTTTGCCATTGATGTCAAAGGGGGAGAGAAACTTCATATAAAAGAAAACTTCATAAAAGGAAATCATCAACACAGGGGGATTTTTGTATATGAAGTTAGTGTGTTGACCTCAATGACAAAGGGGGAGATTGTTGGAAATATTGTCATTGATGTCAACAGTCGAAGTGATGATCTGTAATGATGAAGTACATCAGTTGATATTGTCATTGATGTCAATAGGTATATCAGTCAGCATAATATGTCAACTGTGTGGAGAGATAGATAGCGCAAGCTCAGGAGGAGGAGAAAACAACAAAAGAGAATTGTATGAAGATCAAAGCTCAGAAGTACATAAGTAATTCATGTCTATTGTTGATCACGATAGGATCAACAATCCAATGATAAAATCTCAGGAGGGTTAGCGAATGAGGATCAAAGCTCAGTAGGAAGAAGTGCATTGCATATGTATCGTTGAGTTCCTTGAAAATTTTAAGAAGTCGACCATTGCACATGAAATTGTGAGAAGTCTCAGCAGTCATTGGATTAAGCCCGATTCCCATCAATTGTCAGATCATCTCAAAGTGGAAGGATAGGATAAGTGAGGTAAAGAGGATATGATTTCAACATGTCGAAACCCTGTCAGTCATCGGATCACCGAGGATATGAACCATCGATCTATCATGAAGAATTTTTGGAGTTTCGTGGTATTCAAGAGAGGCAACTCATATCAGGAGTTTGCGATATGTGAAATCACATCGCACTCCTATGGCTTGGCCCCTGGTCACAGACAGTGGTCACATAATCGAAGGATGAGGTTAAGGAAGGAGATAGCGTTGCTAGCCTCCATTTCGGATACCAAGAGTTGGAGGAGTTAAGGAGACTCATGGCAGAATCCCTGAAGAGAGGAATTGCGAAGTGCTTTGTGGATAAGCACCTGGTCACCACCGATGGTCACGAGAAGGGAAGGAGTTAGTGCATCCAAGCTCTATTTCATTGATCGCGACATGGAGTGTCGATACCCTTCATCACAAGAATGCCGAAATGTGAAATCATGATAAGATAAGGATCATCGATTTGGAGTACACAACGAGGACCTTTGGATCAGGGTTGTGGGTTAGCAAACCACGTCAGCAAGGACACGTGGCATAGTAAGAAACTAACAAGTGTCAAGTTGATACATCATTTCAAGTATGTGAAAATCATGAATATGAATGACACGTGGCAGCTAATAGGCCTGTGACATGTCAACAAGAGACGTCAGCAAGTTACGTCACAATAAGAATCATGAAATTATGACAGCCATCCATCTCAATGCATGATTAAGTCATAGCAGTCGATCTACAATAGTGGAAGGACAGTGTAAGGATTAAACACTAACCATTGATCTGGTTCAAAGATGTAATGTGAGCCATCCAATTTTTTCAACGATTTCGTTATCGTGAGTTTTGTAATATTGAAAGTCACAATGACTCGAAGGGAAAAGTGTTGAAATTCTGTCAGACGTCCATCACGTCAGGAAACTGAATCGTGACCATTGGAACGATAAACGCTCAGGAGCTCGTATTTCCTAAGAATGAGTTCACCGCCATTGGTCATATGCTATAAGATTTTTAAAGGGATGTCACTATATTTTCTAAAGCCCTTGGTTCAGTATGGCATGGTCATATGAAATGGTTTGAAGGGAGCGCCTCATACAGATTTCATTTGACAGAGAGTTACACCAGAACAATATAGAGAATTCATAAATGATCGAATATGATCTATTGGTGAACCGAGAACACAACAATAACATGAGTACGATCTAATGAGTTGATCCATGTCTGTGATCAAATCATGACAAAAATGAATCGATACACAGTCATGATTAAAAGAGAATAAATCATGAAAATATGAATAAAGAATAAAAAGGAAAAAATGATATTAATTAAAGTTTAATTTCATTTTAAATGAAAAGGTACAATGGTTCAAATAAAGGGACACATTGTTTTAAATTTCACACCAGTTTGAAGATTATATAAACAAGAAAAAGTGGTGAGAAGAAAGTGTCTCTGCAATCCAAATCAGAAGATCAAAATTTGAAGCAGATTCCAGGAAGAAAAGATAATACCTATGCATTAAGGGTGATTGGGTGGTGCAAGGGCAGGTTGGTGCCTGCAGAGGGAGTTGGTGCTTCCTTGTTAGTTATAGCTGACTAAATAGGGGGTCGTAGCCTCCTACCAGTTGGTGCTGGTAAACTAGGGTGTGGGTGCATCCTAATTAGTTGGTGTTGATCAAAGAGGAAGTACATCTTCCTTCTATGTAACATGTAAAACAAATTTTGCAGTTAATAGAGAGTTTGTGGTTTTCCCATTTGGGTTCCACAATAAAATACTGTGTTAAAATTATGTTTTCATTAATATATATAAAAAAATGATATAATTGTTTTGTCACTAATTCACCCCCCCCCTCCTTAGTGACAGGATTTGATCCTTCAAAAGGAAGAATAGATCTATTGAATAAACCGTGAAGGCACCACTAAACAATCAGGGTTTATCTATGTTCTTATGGGGAGAAGCATCCATGTCAACAATATATGTTCAGAATAGAATTCCTCACCGCATATTGAAGGATATGACTCTAGAAGAAGCCTTCTCAGGTAATAAACCTAATGTAGAAAACCTAAGAATCTTTGGATGTCCCGTTTACTCTCACATTTCCAAGGACAAAAGGAATAAATTAGAACCCTCATGAAAGAAGGGCATATTTGTGGGATATAGTGAATCATCCAAGGCTTATAGAATCTATATCCTGGAACAACATAAGATTGAAGTCAACAGAGATGTGACCTTCAATGAAAAGATGGCTTTCAAGAAATCCATAGAAGAAACTATAGAAGAAGAAGAGTATGAAGAGCCTATTGAAGAAGGCACATGTCTTCCAGAAAACCAAAAATGAAGAAAATGAACAACTTGATCATCCGATGCAACCATGTGAGGCCACTGATTCAGACATTGTACCTAAGACCAAAAAATGACCAGCTTGGCTTGAAGCAACCCTACAAGAAGAAGAAAGACTCAAGGCCCCAAGTGGGACCTTCAGAAAAAGTAAGAAGCCCAAAAGATTCTCCAGCTATACGACATGTATCATAAAGCTTCTAGATGAAAAACCTACCACGTTTGAAGAGGCAGTTCAAAATAAACAATGGAAAGAAGCCATGACAGAAGAACACCAATCCATCATGAAAAATGATGTATGGGAAATTGTGATGAGACCTAAATAAAAATCATTAGTAACTTCAAAATGGGTATATAAGATCAAACATGCAGCAGATGGAAGCGTGGATAAATATAAAGCAAGGTTCATATCTAGAGGGTTATACCAGAAGGAGGGAGAGGACTATAACAAAACATTTTCTCCAGTTGCTAGATATACTTCCATTAGAGCTATCATGTCTCTTGCCACTTCCATGGGATGGAGTTTACATCAGATGGATGTAAAGATAGCTTTCCTCAATGGAGCAATCGAAGAAGAAGTATATAATGAAAAACCTCAAGGGTTTGAAGTACATTCCGGAGACACTCATGTTTGCAGACTAAAGAAATCTTTATAGGAACTCAAGCAATCTCCAAGAGTGTGGTATGCCAGAATAGACAACTATCTAATGAGACTTGGTTTCTACAAAAGTCACGCAGATCCAAATATTTACTACAAATTCATGAACAATACACCTATGATTCTACTACGATATGTAGACGATCTATATCTAACAGGTGAAGAGTCTCTCATCATCCAGGGAAAAAAGGAACTAGCTTATGAGTTTGATATAAAAGATCTTGGTCTCATGCATTATTACTTGGGACTAGAAGTATGGAAGAAGCGTGGTGAAGTATTCCTTGGACAAGGAAAGTATGCAATAAAGATTCTTTAGAAGTTTGTAATGATGGATTTCAAATCCATGGACATTCCTATGACAATGGATATAAGAAAAACAAGAGATTCAGATTCTGATCCAGTAGATCCATCACTATATCGACAATTAATTGGGTCATTGATGTATTTGGTAAATACTTGACCAAATATTTGCTTTGTCGTAGAAACACTAAGCCAGTTCCAGGTGGAACCTAGACATGAGCATTGAACAACTACAAATCATGTTCTAAGGTATATCCATGGGACACTAAACTACAATTTAATATATACAACATCCAATGATATACAACTTCATGGATTCACAAATTCAGATTGGGCAGGAAGTGCAGAAGACAGAAAGAGTACTTCAGGGATGTGTTTTATCTTGGGCTCCACTATGATATCTTGGGGCAATAGGAAACAAAAGTCTGTTGCACTCATCACAGCTGAAGAAGAATATATCACAACATGTGAGGCATGTAGAGAAGCAATATGGCTGAGAAAGTTGATTTTTGATTTATTTGATCAGGTTTCAGATTCGACCATAATACAGTGTGACAATCAGAGTTGTATAAGGCTATCAAAACACCCAATGTTTCATGAATGGTCGAAACACATTGAGATCAAATACTACTTTATTTGATGAGCAGACAACAAATATCTTGACAACAAATATCTTGACAAAGCCTCTTTCCAGAATAAAGTTTACATATTTCCGAGACAAATTGGGGATCATGGAAATAACTCACTTAGCTAAAAGGGAAGAAATGAATCTCTTGGTTGGGAGGGAGAACTGACATATTATTGAATTGAGGATAGTGATTTTCAAGGTTGAAAAATGGTCCAACTTGGGCAGTTCCTTTCTAGTTCGGAAAGTGGTTTGAGATTTCTGATGGACAATAATTTTCTAGTTCGGAAAATGGTCAATATCGAACAATCATTTTCGTAATGAAAATGGTTCAATGGATTGTTGATGTGCCATAAACAGTGATTTCCCATTGTGGTTAACATGGGGAATGGTGTAAGATAGTCTCTCTTCTTAAGGGTCACTCTCAGTAGTGGTCAAGAAGACCGTTCCGCCTCGCCGGACACTCATTCTTTCGAAGCTCACAGTTGTGAGCAATTTCGAAGAATGGTCCATTTTGGAGGTTGGTGCAGCATAGTCATTTCCTTAGGAAATGGTCTAGACAATCATTCCCTAGGGAAGATTAATTCTCTCCAGGTTTCACTTTTTTTAGTGCCAGAGGAATGGCCTAGATAGGTGAATGGTCTAGGTTCAGCAATCAAGGACAGGCTTTCCCTAGGGTAGACTCATTCTCTCCAGGTTGCACTTTGTTTAGTGCCTGAGGAATGGCCCAGGATAGGGAATGGTCCAGGCTCAGAAATCAGGACATTTATTCTTCCTTGCCTGAGAAGAATAGTTAAGATAGCCCATCATTAATGTTCTACTATGAGGGCAGATTCTCTTCCAGATCTCACAGATGTGAGTGGAAGGATGGCCCAGATGACTCAGTTTATATCATAACATTGTTTCTTTGTAGATTGATATCAGTTCATATAATGGAGACTGCATTTCTCCAGACAGTAGAGATATGCTACTGTGGTGGATATGTTCCATTGTTTGTGACTGTGTGTCACAAATTTAGTAGTTGTGTACTACTATGAATAAACACAGTTGTGTTCTGTCAGTTGAAATTGTACCAGTTGTCATGGAGATTATCCAGTTGGATAATAATGATGGTTCTCGTGATGCTACCAGTTGAATGGTCTTTTTGTGCTCAAGACCATTATCAGTTATACCTCCCTAGCTAGGAGGGAGTGTTGATATTATGGTAGCTTCGGGAGGTATCAACCTCCATTGTGACCCTTTGACAACATTAGAATATTTCGGAAGAACGAAAAGAGGTGAATGTAACCCTAGAAGAGATATTGGCTAAGAGAGATAATTAATATGAATTAATTAGTACCCAGAATGAGAAGTTGGCCCAGGTAGCCTGCTAGAGCCAGTATAAATATAGGGCACCAATTCTCATTTTACATACATCTCTCATAATTACAGAGAGACACTTGTGCGCACTGCAGTCTGGCAGTCTTATGTACAAGTTATGGAGAAGGTGTTGCTACCAGTTCTGAAGCCCATTGTTTCTATCTTTTTGGGTTGGACTCTCTGATCAGCTTTGGTTACTTCTTGCTTGGTGCATTAGCCTTGCTTGGCTATTAGTTTACTACCAGGATTCTTCTCTTTGTCAAGGTCAAGGTGCTCGGATGGTGGCTTCGGCCTATGGTTGGGTGAAAATAGTGATATTGTCTATGGTAAAATGATCACATTCTAACAACACCATATACTACAGTCTGGAGACTTGGCACTTCGGTGAAACTTGGTAAATAATTGTTAAGTATGAATTTTCTCGAAGCTCCGAAGAGCGGAGTAAATCCTTGTTGTCCATCGGAAGGGGACATGCAGCGGTAGATCTTGTGGTCTATATAATTCAAGGCATAAGAAGTTGTAGTTGAAGGACTTCTAGAGGCTCGAAAGCCAGAGTCCATCATGATCGTTGATCACATAGTATGCATGGCTCCATATTTCGTAGTCCGGAGGAGTGGTACTCCACGGGATTACGCTGCAGAATTGTTACAGTCGAGGACTTCCAGAGATCTAAAGGCCGGAGCCCATCGTTATCGTTGATCACAGATGACACATGGAGGCAGGAGAGGGGGTCTTCGATGGGTCAACACTTTGGGAGATTGGTAGTGAAGTTTTTTGGAAACCGTCGAAGCCCGGATTCTTGGAGCTCCTATCCATCGTTGATCCAAGAAGAGAATGTGGATCATAGATCCATCGTATTTCGTGAGTTTGTCATTTCGATGGTCCAGGATATTTTTTGTGAGGTACTTTGAAAAAATTTAAAGATCGGAGTCTCAGAGCTCCTATCCACCGTAAATATAAGAAAGGTAGGAGGGTCGTCGATTTGTATGTCCTTTGAGTATTCAAAGAATTGACATTTGGGGAGAATGTATAGTAATGGAGGTAGATCCTCTGAAGCCCCGAAGTTCTGGATCCCCGGAGGCCCGAAGCACACAATAAGCACCTAACAATTAGCACTTGGTCACGACCCCTGGTCACATGAATTTGGGGGCCGAAGGGAAGGGGCTAGTGCTAGAAAAAATAAATTAAAGAACATAAAAGGGACAACTTGTTCATGTAGCCATAACTTCCTACTCAAAACATATAATTAAGAATGGAAGCATCCATTGGAAAGGTCTTCAATAGTATAAGATAATTGTTCACCCATAAATTGGCTTTGAGTAGTCAATTTCAGGAAAACTACAGAAAGTAAGTCTGATATATTAATGAATCATAATGGTTCATGTTTCCATGAGATTATTAAGAACAGTTATCCTAACAAATTTTTGTTGGCTACACATTTTTTTGCAGAATTAACAGTTGTCAGATCAGAGTCATCATAGAGTGAAGAAGTGATGGATGATACTCAGGTAGTATTCAATTAAGAAGATGAAAACAAAGGGTTGAATGTCCAGTTGGATAGGGAAGGAACCAACACCAATGGACATGGAGGAGAAAGGGAGGAAGACATAAATCTGGTTTATACCCTCAAAAAATTGTAGACAGATGTCCAAAGCCACAAGGATTATAATGAGAGGATTATGAAGACCAAAGAACAACGTGAAGACTTCAACATGAAGTTAATTGAGAGCTTAGAAATAATTGAAAATAAGTTGAACAAGGAGAGTGGCTCCAGCAAATCAAGAAGTCACGAGACCCCTGAGAAGAAAACAAGATCAAGGAGTGGTAGCAGACATCACCATCACTCCCAAAAGAATTCCCATAGAATATCACATGGTATCTCAATTCCATCCCATGTCAGGAAACATAGGAGGTATGGGGTGGATGAGTTGAAAGGAGAAATGAATAAGATCAAACCTCCTACTTTTGATGGAGAGCATAAGAAGGATGAAGATGTTGAGACATGTCTGTTAGGAATGAGGAAGTACTTACAATTGCATAATTATTCTTCTCATGCAGAGGGAATAATTTCCATCTACCAACTTAAAGGAAAGGCATCCATGTGGTGGGATCAGCTGGTGCAAGTACGACACCTCAGGGAGAAAAATGTGACTTGGAAGGAATTCAAGAGGAGTTTTGAGAAGAAATACCTGACCAAGAGGTATTATGATAAAAATATGAAATATTTCTTTGAACTTCAACTAGGAAGCATGGATATTGATGAATATGAAAGGATATTCTTAGAACTATTGAAGTATGTATCCTTTATCAAGGATGAGACAGTGAATATTCATAGGTAGATGAGTGGGCTGCCATCTTTCATCAATGATAAAATCCGATATGATGATCCCAAGACTCTAGAAGAAACTATAAGGAGATAAAAATGCTTATATGATCAACAAAAAGGAAATCCTACTTTACATAAGGCTTGGGAGGATAAGAAGAAGTTCAAGAAGGAACAAAGGCAGAAGGGAAACAAGCCTCCATTTTTCAAAAATAGTCCTAAAGGACAACCATCTTTTAGAGAGAATAGAATGGTTGATGTAGGTGGGAAAAGGCCAAGGAAAGCACCCATTCAATGTTGGGGATGTAAAGGAGACCACAAGTATAGATATTGTCCTCACAAAAATGACAAGGTGAGCGTTTTTCACAATGTATAGCCCTATGAGGATGTACAACAAGTCTCAACTAGTTATGAGGATGTTCTAGACCTATCCCTCATTGGGAATGTGAGGAAGGGACAAAAGAAAGGATTTGGAAATGATCAAAATAAGAAATAAGACTCAAGATATTCTAACCAACAGAAGAAGAATGTGAGTCATATAAAATATTTCAACTGCAACAATCATGGCCATTATTCTTCTTATTGTCTTGAGAAGAAGGGAAAGGGTAAGAAACAATAACAAGTAGAGTTTGTAGGAAGTATTAAAGCTCCATGTGTGGACGAGTTGAATTCTAGGATTGATGTAAAAAAAAATTCCATGGTTTTGTGCCTTTCCACCAACACAATTTCAATTGTCGGATGGTATGTAGATAGTGGAGCTTCGAGATATATGACTTATGATATAAATATATCGAACATGCTCCAAGAACAAGAGGGAGTAATTTGTGTGGAGTTGGGTGGTGATGCCACATATCATGTTAAGGGATTGGGCTCCATATATTTCCATAAGCCTTTAGGTGATGCTATTGAGTTATATCATATCTTGTACGTTCCTAATTTAACAAAGATTTTGTTTTCAATTTATTGCATCACATTTACAGTGTTTTGTTAGGTTTGATGGTCAACAAGTCAACATTAGAGACAACAACAAGCTATTCACAAATCCAATTGACCAAGTGTGGCAATATTCCATGATGGATGAGG
>ML790856.1:61993-76964 GCA_009831015.1 Picea engelmannii
ACCTGATGTCAAGCAAGTTGTTGGGATGGTGGCTAGATTCCAAGTGGAACCAAAGGAGAGTCATGTTCAAGCTATAAAAAGAATCTTTAGATATTTGAAAGGAACCATAGATCTTGGTTTGTGGTATCCTAGAAAGGACTAATTTACATTAAAATCCTATTCAGATGTTGATTGGGCAGGAAATGTAGATAACAAAAAAAGTACGAGGGGAGCAGCATTCTTTTTGGGAGAATCATTGGTTTCTTGGATAAGCAAGAAATAGTCCTCAATTTCTCTGTATAGCACTTAAGCTGAGTATATTGTAGTAGCAGAATGTTGCACACAAGTGGAATGGATGAAACAAAATCTACAAGACATCAAATTAATATTTGAAGAACCCACAACTATCCATTGTGATAATACAAGCGCGATAATTCTTTCTAAGAACCATGTTCAACACTCAAAATCAAAACACATTCCCATAAAGTACCACTATCTAAGAGATCAAGATGAAAATAAGAACATTAAATTGGAATATGTTCCAACACAAGAACAGATGGCAGATATTTTTACAAAACCCTTAAGCAAAGATGTATTTGAATATCTCAGGCAAAAATTGGGAGTAATCCTTATTCCTACCTAAATCTCTCAAGTAAATAATGCATCAGTTGGCAACTATTCAGGGGGATATAGCAATCAACTAAATAAGGAGTCATTCAATTATGACAGAAAAAGTGTGATTGCAAGAAGTGTTATCAGTGGTCAGAAAATTATTATACTGACAGATCGTAAGAGAAGAAACCCTTTGCCATTGATGTCAAAGGGGGAGAGAAACTTCATATAAAGGAAAACTTCATAAAAGGCAATCATCAACACAGGGGGATTTTTGTATATGAAGTTAGTGTGTTGACCTCAATGACAAAGGGGGAGATTGTTGGAAATATTTTCATTGATGTCAATAGTCGAAGTGATGATCTGTAATGATGAAGTACATCAGTCGATATTGTCATTGATGTCAACAAGTATATCAATCAGCATAATATGTCAACTGTGTGGAGAGATTGATAGCGCAAGCTCAGGAGGAGGAGAAAATAACAAAAGAGAATTGTATGAAGATCAAAGCTCAGAAGTACAGAAGTATTGCATGTCTATTGTTGATCACGATAGGATCAACAATCCAATGATAAAATACCAGGAGGGTTACCAAATGAGGATAAAAGCTCAGTAGGAAGAAGTGCATTGCATATGTATCGTCGAGTTCCTTGAAAATTTTAAGAAGTCGACCATTGCACATGAAATTGTGAGAAGTCTCAGTAGTCATTGGATTAAACCCGATTCCCATCAATCATCAGATCATCTCAAAGTGGAAGGATAGGATAAGTGAGGTAAAGAGGCTATGATTTCAACATGTCGAAACCCTGTCAGTCGTCGGATCACCGAGGCTATGAACCATCGATCTATCATGAAGTATTTTTGGAGTTTCGTGGTATTCAAGAGAGGCAACTCATATCAGGAGTTTGTGATATGTGAAATCACATCGCACTCCTATGGCTTGGTCCCTGGTCACAGACAGTGGTCACATAATCGAAGGATGAGGTTAAGGAAGGAGATATCATTGCTAGCCTCCATTTAGTCATTTCGAATATCGAGAGTTGGAGGAGTTAAGGAGACTCATGGCAGAATCCTCGAAGAGAGGAATTGCGAAGCGCTTTGTGGATAAGCACCTGGTCACCACCGATGGTCACAAGAAGGGAAGGAGTTAGTGCATCCAAGCTCTATTTCAGTGATCGCGACATGGAGTGTCGAGACCCTTCATCACAAGAATGTCGAAATGTGAAATCATGATAAGATAAGGATCATTGATTTGGAGTACACAACGAGGACCGTTGGATCAGGGTTGTGGGTTAGCGAACCACGTCAGCAAGGAAACGTGGCATAGTAAGAAACTGACAAGTGTCAAGTTGATACATCATTTCAAGTATGTGAAAATCATGAATATGAATGACACGTGGTAGCTAATAGGCCTGTGACATGTCAACAAGAGATGTCAGCAAGTTACGTCACAATAAGAATCATGAAATTATGACAGCCATCCATCTCAATGCATGATTAAGTCATAGCAGTCGATCTACAATATTGGAAGGATAGTGTAAGGATTAAACACTAACCATTGATCTGGTTCAAAGATGTAATGTGAGCCATCCGATTTTTTCAATGATTTCATTATCGTGAGTTTTGTAATATTAAAAGTCACAATGACTCAAAGGGCAAAGTGTTGAAATTCTGTCAGACGTCCATCTCGTCAGGAAACTGAATCGTGACCATTGGAATGATAAACACCCAGGAGCTCATATTTCCTAAGAATGAGGTCACCGTCATTGGTCATATGCTATAAGATTTTTAAAGGGATGTCGCTATAGTTGCTAAAGCCCTTGGTTCAGTATGGCACGGTCATATGAAATGGTTTGAAGGGAGCGCCTCATACAGATTTCATTTGACAGAGAGTTACACCAGAACAATATAGAGAATTCATAAATGATCGAATATGGTCTATTGGTGAACCGAGAACACAACAATAACATGAGTACGATCTAATGAGTTGATCCATGTCTGTGATCAAATCATGACAAAAATGAACTGATACACAGTCATGATTAAAAGAGAATAAATCATGAAAATATGAATAAAGAATAAAAAGGAAAAAATGATATTAATTAAAGTTTAATTATCATTTTAAATGAAAAGGTACAATGGTTCAAATAAAGGGACACGTTGTTTTAAATTTCACACCAGTTTGAAGATTATATAAACGAGAAAAAGTGGTGAGAAGAAAGTGTCTCTGCAATCCAAATCGGAAGATCAAAAGTTGAAGCAGATTCCAGGAAGAAAAGATAATACCTATGCATTAAGGGTGGTTGGGTGGTGCAAGGGCAGGTTGGTGCTTGCAGAGGGAGTTGGTGCTTCCTTGTTAGTTATAGTTGACTAAATAGGGGGTCGTAGCCTCCTACCAGTTGGTGCTGGTAAACTAGGGTGTGGGTGCATCCTAATTAGTTGGTGTTGATCAAAGAGGAAGTACATCTTCCTTCTATGTAACATGTAAAACAAATTTTGCAGTTAATAGAGAGTTTGTGGTTTTCCCATTTGGGTTCCACAATAAAATACTGTGTTAAAATTATGTTTTCATTAATATATATAAAAAAATGATATAATTGTTTTGTCACTAATTCACCCCCCCCCTCCTTAGTGACAGGATTTGATCCTTCAAAAGGAAGAATAGATCTATTGAATAAACCGTGAAGGCACCACTAAACAATCAGGGTTTATCTATGTTCTTATGGGGAGAAGCATCCATGTCAACAATATATGTTCAGAATAGAATTCCTCACCGCATATTGAAGGATATGACTCTAGAAGAAGCCTTCTCAGGTAATAAACCTAATGTAGAAAACCTAAGAATCTTTGGATGTCCCGTTTACTCTCACATTTCCAAGGACAAAAGGAATAAATTAGAACCCTCATGAAAGAAGGGCATATTTGTGGGATATAGTGAATCATCCAAGGCTTATAGAATCTATATCCTGGAACAACATAAGATTGAAGTCAACAGAGATGTGACCTTCAATGAAAAGATGGCTTTCAAGAAATCCATAGAAGAAACTATAGAAGAAGAAGAGTATGAAGAGCCTATTGAAGAAGGCACATGTCTTCCAGAAAACCAAAAATGAAGAAAATGAACAACTTGATCATCCGATGCAACCATGTGAGGCCACTGATTCAGACATTGTACCTAAGACCAAAAAATGACCAGCTTGGCTTGAAGCAACCCTACAAGAAGAAGAAAGACTCAAGGCCCCAAGTGGGACCTTCAGAAAAAGTAAGAAGCCCAAAAGATTCTCCAGCTATACGACATGTATCATAAAGCTTCTAGATGAAAAACCTACCACGTTTGAAGAGGCAGTTCAAAATAAACAATGGAAAGAAGCCATGACAGAAGAACACCAATCCATCATGAAAAATGATGTATGGGAAATTGTGATGAGACCTAAATAAAAATCATTAGTAACTTCAAAATGGGTATATAAGATCAAACATGCAGCAGATGGAAGCGTGGATAAATATAAAGCAAGGTTCATATCTAGAGGGTTATACCAGAAGGAGGGAGAGGACTATAACAAAACATTTTCTCCAGTTGCTAGATATACTTCCATTAGAGCTATCATGTCTCTTGCCACTTCCATGGGATGGAGTTTACATCAGATGGATGTAAAGATAGCTTTCCTCAATGGAGCAATCGAAGAAGAAGTATATAATGAAAAACCTCAAGGGTTTGAAGTACATTCCGGAGACACTCATGTTTGCAGACTAAAGAAATCTTTATAGGAACTCAAGCAATCTCCAAGAGTGTGGTATGCCAGAATAGACAACTATCTAATGAGACTTGGTTTCTACAAAAGTCACGCAGATCCAAATATTTACTACAAATTCATGAACAATACACCTATGATTCTACTACGATATGTAGACGATCTATATCTAACAGGTGAAGAGTCTCTCATCATCCAGGGAAAAAAGGAACTAGCTTATGAGTTTGATATAAAAGATCTTGGTCTCATGCATTATTACTTGGGACTAGAAGTATGGAAGAAGCGTGGTGAAGTATTCCTTGGACAAGGAAAGTATGCAATAAAGATTCTTTAGAAGTTTGTAATGATGGATTTCAAATCCATGGACATTCCTATGACAATGGATATAAGAAAAACAAGAGATTCAGATTCTGATCCAGTAGATCCATCACTATATCGACAATTAATTGGGTCATTGATGTATTTGGTAAATACTTGACCAAATATTTGCTTTGTCGTAGAAACACTAAGCCAGTTCCAGGTGGAACCTAGACATGAGCATTGAACAACTACAAATCATGTTCTAAGGTATATCCATGGGACACTAAACTACAATTTAATATATACAACATCCAATGATATACAACTTCATGGATTCACAAATTCAGATTGGGCAGGAAGTGCAGAAGACAGAAAGAGTACTTCAGGGATGTGTTTTATCTTGGGCTCCACTATGATATCTTGGGGCAATAGGAAACAAAAGTCTGTTGCACTCATCACAGCTGAAGAAGAATATATCACAACATGTGAGGCATGTAGAGAAGCAATATGGCTGAGAAAGTTGATTTTTGATTTATTTGATCAGGTTTCAGATTCGACCATAATACAGTGTGACAATCAGAGTTGTATAAGGCTATCAAAACACCCAATGTTTCATGAATGGTCGAAACACATTGAGATCAAATACTACTTTATTTGATGAGCAGACAACAAATATCTTGACAACAAATATCTTGACAAAGCCTCTTTCCAGAATAAAGTTTACATATTTCCGAGACAAATTGGGGATCATGGAAATAACTCACTTAGCTAAAAGGGAAGAAATGAATCTCTTGGTTGGGAGGGAGAACTGACATATTATTGAATTGAGGATAGTGATTTTCAAGGTTGAAAAATGGTCCAACTTGGGCAGTTCCTTTCTAGTTCGGAAAGTGGTTTGAGATTTCTGATGGACAATAATTTTCTAGTTCGGAAAATGGTCAATATCGAACAATCATTTTCGTAATGAAAATGGTTCAATGGATTGTTGATGTGCCATAAACAGTGATTTCCCATTGTGGTTAACATGGGGAATGGTGTAAGATAGTCTCTCTTCTTAAGGGTCACTCTCAGTAGTGGTCAAGAAGACCGTTCCGCCTCGCCGGACACTCATTCTTTCGAAGCTCACAGTTGTGAGCAATTTCGAAGAATGGTCCATTTTGGAGGTTGGTGCAGCATAGTCATTTCCTTAGGAAATGGTCTAGACAATCATTCCCTAGGGAAGATTAATTCTCTCCAGGTTTCACTTTTTTTAGTGCCAGAGGAATGGCCTAGATAGGTGAATGGTCTAGGTTCAGCAATCAAGGACAGGCTTTCCCTAGGGTAGACTCATTCTCTCCAGGTTGCACTTTGTTTAGTGCCTGAGGAATGGCCCAGGATAGGGAATGGTCCAGGCTCAGAAATCAGGACATTTATTCTTCCTTGCCTGAGAAGAATAGTTAAGATAGCCCATCATTAATGTTCTACTATGAGGGCAGATTCTCTTCCAGATCTCACAGATGTGAGTGGAAGGATGGCCCAGATGACTCAGTTTATATCATAACATTGTTTCTTTGTAGATTGATATCAGTTCATATAATGGAGACTGCATTTCTCCAGACAGTAGAGATATGCTACTGTGGTGGATATGTTCCATTGTTTGTGACTGTGTGTCACAAATTTAGTAGTTGTGTACTACTATGAATAAACACAGTTGTGTTCTGTCAGTTGAAATTGTACCAGTTGTCATGGAGATTATCCAGTTGGATAATAATGATGGTTCTCGTGATGCTACCAGTTGAATGGTCTTTTTGTGCTCAAGACCATTATCAGTTATACCTCCCTAGCTAGGAGGGAGTGTTGATATTATGGTAGCTTCGGGAGGTATCAACCTCCATTGTGACCCTTTGACAACATTAGAATATTTCGGAAGAACGAAAAGAGGTGAATGTAACCCTAGAAGAGATATTGGCTAAGAGAGATAATTAATATGAATTAATTAGTACCCAGAATGAGAAGTTGGCCCAGGTAGCCTGCTAGAGCCAGTATAAATATAGGGCACCAATTCTCATTTTACATACATCTCTCATAATTACAGAGAGACACTTGTGCGCACTGCAGTCTGGCAGTCTTATGTACAAGTTATGGAGAAGGTGTTGCTACCAGTTCTGAAGCCCATTGTTTCTATCTTTTTGGGTTGGACTCTCTGATCAGCTTTGGTTACTTCTTGCTTGGTGCATTAGCCTTGCTTGGCTATTAGTTTACTACCAGGATTCTTCTCTTTGTCAAGGTCAAGGTGCTCGGATGGTGGCTTCGGCCTATGGTTGGGTGAAAATAGTGATATTGTCTATGGTAAAATGATCACATTCTAACAACACCATATACTACAGTCTGGAGACTTGGCACTTCGGTGAAACTTGGTAAATAATTGTTAAGTATGAATTTTCTCGAAGCTCCGAAGAGCGGAGTAAATCCTTGTTGTCCATCGGAAGGGGACATGCAGCGGTAGATCTTGTGGTCTATATAATTCAAGGCATAAGAAGTTGTAGTTGAAGGACTTCTAGAGGCTCGAAAGCCAGAGTCCATCATGATCGTTGATCACATAGTATGCATGGCTCCATATTTCGTAGTCCGGAGGAGTGGTACTCCACGGGATTACGCTGCAGAATTGTTACAGTCGAGGACTTCCAGAGATCTAAAGGCCGGAGCCCATCGTTATCGTTGATCACAGATGACACATGGAGGCAGGAGAGGGGGTCTTCGATGGGTCAACACTTTGGGAGATTGGTAGTGAAGTTTTTTGGAAACCGTCGAAGCCCGGATTCTTGGAGCTCCTATCCATCGTTGATCCAAGAAGAGAATGTGGATCATAGATCCATCGTATTTCGTGAGTTTGTCATTTCGATGGTCCAGGATATTTTTTGTGAGGTACTTTGAAAAAATTTAAAGATCGGAGTCTCAGAGCTCCTATCCACCGTAAATATAAGAAAGGTAGGAGGGTCGTCGATTTGTATGTCCTTTGAGTATTCAAAGAATTGACATTTGGGGAGAATGTATAGTAATGGAGGTAGATCCTCTGAAGCCCCGAAGTTCTGGATCCCCGGAGGCCCGAAGCACACAATAAGCACCTAACAATTAGCACTTGGTCACGACCCCTGGTCACATGAATTTGGGGGCCGAAGGGAAGGGGCTAGTGCTAGAAAAAATAAATTAAAGAACATAAAAGGGACAACTTGTTCATGTAGCCATAACTTCCTACTCAAAACATATAATTAAGAATGGAAGCATCCATTGGAAAGGTCTTCAATAGTATAAGATAATTGTTCACCCATAAATTGGCTTTGAGTAGTCAATTTCAGGAAAACTACAGAAAGTAAGTCTGATATATTAATGAATCATAATGGTTCATGTTTCCATGAGATTATTAAGAACAGTTATCCTAACAAATTTTTGTTGGCTACACATTTTTTTGCAGAATTAACAGTTGTCAGATCAGAGTCATCATAGAGTGAAGAAGTGATGGATGATACTCAGGTAGTATTCAATTAAGAAGATGAAAACAAAGGGTTGAATGTCCAGTTGGATAGGGAAGGAACCAACACCAATGGACATGGAGGAGAAAGGGAGGAAGACATAAATCTGGTTTATACCCTCAAAAAATTGTAGACAGATGTCCAAAGCCACAAGGATTATAATGAGAGGATTATGAAGACCAAAGAACAACGTGAAGACTTCAACATGAAGTTAATTGAGAGCTTAGAAATAATTGAAAATAAGTTGAACAAGGAGAGTGGCTCCAGCAAATCAAGAAGTCACGAGACCCCTGAGAAGAAAACAAGATCAAGGAGTGGTAGCAGACATCACCATCACTCCCAAAAGAATTCCCATAGAATATCACATGGTATCTCAATTCCATCCCATGTCAGGAAACATAGGAGGTATGGGGTGGATGAGTTGAAAGGAGAAATGAATAAGATCAAACCTCCTACTTTTGATGGAGAGCATAAGAAGGATGAAGATGTTGAGACATGTCTGTTAGGAATGAGGAAGTACTTACAATTGCATAATTATTCTTCTCATGCAGAGGGAATAATTTCCATCTACCAACTTAAAGGAAAGGCATCCATGTGGTGGGATCAGCTGGTGCAAGTACGACACCTCAGGGAGAAAAATGTGACTTGGAAGGAATTCAAGAGGAGTTTTGAGAAGAAATACCTGACCAAGAGGTATTATGATAAAAATATGAAATATTTCTTTGAACTTCAACTAGGAAGCATGGATATTGATGAATATGAAAGGATATTCTTAGAACTATTGAAGTATGTATCCTTTATCAAGGATGAGACAGTGAATATTCATAGGTAGATGAGTGGGCTGCCATCTTTCATCAATGATAAAATCCGATATGATGATCCCAAGACTCTAGAAGAAACTATAAGGAGATAAAAATGCTTATATGATCAACAAAAAGGAAATCCTACTTTACATAAGGCTTGGGAGGATAAGAAGAAGTTCAAGAAGGAACAAAGGCAGAAGGGAAACAAGCCTCCATTTTTCAAAAATAGTCCTAAAGGACAACCATCTTTTAGAGAGAATAGAATGGTTGATGTAGGTGGGAAAAGGCCAAGGAAAGCACCCATTCAATGTTGGGGATGTAAAGGAGACCACAAGTATAGATATTGTCCTCACAAAAATGACAAGGTGAGCGTTTTTCACAATGTATAGCCCTATGAGGATGTACAACAAGTCTCAACTAGTTATGAGGATGTTCTAGACCTATCCCTCATTGGGAATGTGAGGAAGGGACAAAAGAAAGGATTTGGAAATGATCAAAATAAGAAATAAGACTCAAGATATTCTAACCAACAGAAGAAGAATGTGAGTCATATAAAATATTTCAACTGCAACAATCATGGCCATTATTCTTCTTATTGTCTTGAGAAGAAGGGAAAGGGTAAGAAACAATAACAAGTAGAGTTTGTAGGAAGTATTAAAGCTCCATGTGTGGACGAGTTGAATTCTAGGATTGATGTAAAAAAAAATTCCATGGTTTTGTGCCTTTCCACCAACACAATTTCAATTGTCGGATGGTATGTAGATAGTGGAGCTTCGAGATATATGACTTATGATATAAATATATCGAACATGCTCCAAGAACAAGAGGGAGTAATTTGTGTGGAGTTGGGTGGTGATGCCACATATCATGTTAAGGGATTGGGCTCCATATATTTCCATAAGCCTTTAGGTGATGCTATTGAGTTATATCATATCTTGTACGTTCCTAATTTAACAAAGATTTTGTTTTCAATTTATTGCATCACATTTACAGTGTTTTGTTAGGTTTGATGGTCAACAAGTCAACATTAGAGACAACAACAAGCTATTCACAAATCCAATTGACCAAGTGTGGCAATATTCCATGATGGATGAGGRTTTCTTTATCCTTGATGAGACTCTTACTCTAGAGAATTTCTCTAGACTTGAGGAGACAATTACAAAACCATATGTGGAATCAATGATTGATTCCTTGACTGCAATTAATGARAGTATGTAAGATTAACAATATAATKTTTGTTACAAAAGGATTCTCTCAACAAGAGGTACTTACTCTTACTCTCCTTGGCTTCTCAACAACATACTAACTACGAATCATTCTCCTTAAATTATTCTACCTGCAATTATTGTTCTCAATATCGATTTATCTATATAATTTAATACCCATGGGTATTCACAGTGCACCTTAATGCAACCCAATGCTCCTCAGAGAATACAAACATTTATTCCTTTAATCTAAGTATTGGCATCGACAAGGGAACTCCTTATTCATGTTTCTCTTCACAACAACTATCTAAAATTGGCATGTTTCTCCTCCTCTTTCAATTCTTCAAATTCTCCTTACCCAAAAGATCCAAAAACAATATACAAGCTCTAATACCAATCTAATGTGATGAGTAAATGAGGTAAACCTAAAATTTGTGTAATATTAAGAGGAGTTTCCAAAGGGAATATATAGTAAACCCTATTGTCRATGTCYGGAACAAGTAGCTCATACACATTACACATTAAATCCAATAAATTATTATCTCATTATKGAGACATTTATCCATTGCACAACAACCACTTACAACTAAGGGACAAAATGATCCTCAGATCATCTCAAATACCCACATACATGAAAATGAATTGACGTCCTCGCAATCCCTCATACCATCTTAAATGCTTGCAAGCATACAAATGCATTGATATGCTTGTCATCTCAAATACTCACAATGAGATAAATGCACCAATGTGCCTATAATCCCTCAAACAAAACACACACTCACAATCTATTTATTGAATTATCCTTGGATCATATTCAATACCTATAGGCATGTAATCAATTGGATCATTTGAAATACCCGCATGCATACAAATGACATGCTTATCATTAGGTTAAAATTATTTAATTGGCATCACAGAAAAAAAATTATTATGATTGTTATTATCTTAGTTATAGGGGCATACTACCGACCTCTGTGGACACCCTCATTGGCATAAATACCATGGTATATTGGGGATTATATATTGTGAATAACCAACCCTCAAAACCAATTTGGAACAAGAGAGAAGGAGACTACATAATCATAAAACATATTCCAAGACACGACAAGATAGGTTATCCAAGTATTAGTCTTATGAACTAGCGCCAAGACATAGCACATATTTCAATGTTCCACTAACATGAAAAATGATAGATCTAAATGAACATATGTGCCTATAATCCCTTGGGAAAAACACCCACTCACAATCCAATGAATCCCAAAATCATCTCAAATTCTCGTAGGTATACAAATCCACCAAGATGCTTATAATCCCTTCGATCATCTCAAATACCCACATGGGCACAAATGGCTTACAAATGTATTGATGTCTCTGTAATCCCTTGAATCATCTCAAATAACCACACACGGTATAATCCCTCAAATCATCTCAACACTTAGAGGAGAGATAGGAAGGCCCATCTAAAATACCCACATGCATACATATGCAATGATGTGTTTGTAACTCCTTGGACCATCTCAAATCCAAGTAAGCATAAAAATCCATTGATGTGCTTATAATCCCTCACATCATCTCAAATACTCATAGGCATACAAATGGCCTTCAAGTCCACTATGTCCCTATTGTCCCTCAAATTATCTTAGATAATTGCATTGGCGTCCCTGTGATTCCTCGAATCATCTCATCCCTTAGAGGGAAGAAGGTACATCTCAAATACTCGCAAATCATATGAGTGCATAGATGGAGGAAAAAAATACCTCACAACCACTCAACCATTATGTTAGTAAAGAGGGGAGCAAAAACCTTTTTAAAACACCCATATTAGCATATATTTGTTTATTGAAACTTATACATTGCCATTCATTAATCCTTACATCCACTATGAAATAAGAAATTTCATAATTGTAAACCTATTCGAATGAACTACAAAATAAGTGTCCCTATAATTATTATCCCTATATGTAAGCACATAAATAAATAAAAAAGAAAAAACCAAGAAATAACGCATCCTAGGATGACAAATGATACCCAATGAGGTTGAGCATGAGGTCGAGCTATCATCGTTATGTGAGTCATATTCAAACTCATTAGAACTTTCAAATTTTCAGAAACAATAAGAGACATGGAGAAATGGATAAAGTGGAAGGTGGGACTCGGAAGATTTCTTGCAAAAGTGGATCAAGACTTTGTTGGAGACTGATGGGATTTATCCGTTACCTTTCTTCGAAGGGAATCAAGCTTTTTTGGATCCGCTCCTTTTAACGGTCGAGAAGGGGAGGAATTTATGTCTGAATTTTCATTGCACTTATTTTTTTTGCCTGTGTGTATCTGTTTGTCTATATTTTAGCTTTTTTGAATAAGCTCCTTTGCTTTTTTGTATCGGCTCCTTTAACGGTCGCTATATTTTAGCTTTTTTTTAAAGGGAATCAAGCTTTTTTGTTTAGGCTCCTTTGCCTTTTTGTATCGACTCCTTTAACGGTCGAGGAGGGGCGGAATTTATATATATCATTGAACTTTTTTCTTCACATCCTCCTCCCCTGTAATTTGCAGAGTCTCTTTGTATTTATATTTGTGTCTCTGTATGTATGAGGTTGTGTATATGTGTATCCGTTTCTGTGTCTCTAATTTGTGTGTATATGTGTATCCATTTCTGTGTCTCTTATCTGTTTATCTGTGTGTATCCGTTTCTGTGTCTCTTATCTGTGTTTTTGTTTGTCTATCTATGTGTGTTCTATATTATGATAGAGGACACTGGATGTTCTTTGAATTTGAATGGATATCAAGGTTTAAATGATTGAAGGAAGGACGTTGCATCAAGAACGCCCACTACAGTGACAGGTATGTCTTTCTGTATGCCTCTTTAATAGATAAGTTAAGTTTGTTCATATTTAACCAAATATAGTCTCTCAATCATGAGTATGATGTCGTTCCTATTCGGGATTTTCTTGTTTTGGTCTTTCTTTATGTTTTAGAGTGCAGTCCAGTCTTCCTTTTTCAATGAGTCTCAATCACCCATTCTTTTTCTTTCCTTTCCCTCCTCCCTCAATGAGTTCCAGTCACAGTTGTTCATCGATACAGAGAAATGAGTATATCAACCCCATGCCAGAAATTCTTAAATCTGACTTCGTCCCAGACCACTTCACAATGCCAAAAATTACATCTGACATTTAGGTCCTGAGTCATTATCTGTCTGAGAAGAACTAATATTAGATAGAATGAAATGGGTATTATAATAACCTGCAATTATAGAGTATAATATGAAGTTGCACTAAATTTTACAACAGAAATATTTGCAAATAAAAGCACAAAATAATAGGCACACCCTGGGCCATAGTTAATTAAGACAGAATAAATGAGAAATCAATCATAGAATCTCCACAGGCTGTAGAGATCCTCATGATCCTGACCATAAATTTCATCCACACAGTTGGATATCGGAGCCAAATCATGCGATCGTGATGACATTTATACTAAGTAGTATGTGTACTGGTTTTTATCTTAAGTGGTGTGAGATATAACTTCTGGATGGAAATAGGGTTTCTTTTATTTATGGTTGTAATCATTAATGTATATTGTTGAACTCTATGAATGTTGTGATAGGTGAAACATGATATGGATAAAGTAGAGGAATACTACGAAAGAGCCATATTAGCAAGCCCTGGAGATGCAGAGGTACTGTCACTCTCTGCCAAGTTTATATGGGAAACACGTAAAGATGCAGCCGTGAAGGCTGTCCCAGATAACTGGTAAGTTCTTCAAAATTTATTTGTTTTCCTCTTAACATATTTAAGAAAAGAAATGAGTTTGTTGTTACCTTGTGGAGGGAATACAATAATCTGCCAAAGGGTAATATCTATCATATTCAATATAATTCGTTGGTACCTTACCAAAAAAATAATCTGCCAAAACACTATCTATAATACTGAGAAACGGGTAAAGGACATAGATTACTGCCAAAGAACACATAAAGCATAATGACCACTGGAAGGGATATCAACCTAGATATCTATACATCTGAATACTGTCTCTCCCACCTCGGGAGAGAAGCATGCTCACCAGATTGTTGTCACAAATACTACTCTAAATTATTGATTGTGAAACCACAACTAGAAAGACATATTCCAAATCCCTTATCACATAGCCTAATTTTCTTATTATTAGAGTTAACCTAATTTTTTCCATTATTGTACTGAGCCCTGCCGACTATTGTTCTGGCTCCTCCTGATCAGGATTCTCTGCGTTACTTCCTTACAGTGCAGCCTGAGTTGGCTCAAGAAGATAGGTTGAATCTTCATTTGTGTGGATTTTCGTGGACTCAATGAGGTCTGCCTGCATGACCTTTTTTAATTAATTGATATAGGATTTGTTAAATATAAATTATTAAATTAATTATCAAAGATATGTAAAGACTAAATTTTCAAAAATGTCAATTAAAAAAAATCATTATCATTTAATTTATATTCTTTCAGTATTTAGAATAACATTTAAATTCTTTTAATATTTAAACAAAAATACATTTATTATATTTATTTTACTTTTCTTTCTTTTCCGTATCAATCAGGCAGCTTTTAAACCATGTTTAAAGTGATATAAAATATATTTAGAATAATATTTAAATAATGTATTTTATACTTTTTACATACCCATGTTATCATCATTTTCACATTTCTACTTTGCTTTTTCTTTTTCTTATTAATTTTTTTTAATTTTTACTTTTACTCAAGTTTAATTAAAGATAGAGAAGAAACTAGAGGGGGAAGGAGAGAGATACTTGTGGGGGGCGAGAGGGAGGAAGCTAGAGAGATAGGGGA
>ML790856.1:96682-110020 GCA_009831015.1 Picea engelmannii
GCTGGGAACTTTTTTGAGAATTTGAGAGCTTTTTGAGAGCTTCAACATCAAAAGAATGAGAGCTTGGTAACTAGAATTATGTTAAATTAAAATGTAAATATATTTATTTCATTATTAAAAATACATAATTTCTTACCAATATTTTCATTATATTTATTCAAAATATCATTATAAAACTAACACTAAACTACAGGGAAATATTATTTCAAAAATTAGTTAAGTAAAAAAACTTAATAATACTCACTTTATAGTTGTGGATATGAAAAACTTTTAATGCATTATGTTTTCCTTCAAGCCCAAACTAAACATGAAAGTCCAATAAATCAATACCCTATCCACTACATACATTTGCTCCACTTTGTAGTTGATATCAACCAACCATATCATTGACTTTTATTGTATTTTCATATTAGAAGAGTGGTACTATTTTGTTTTTTCCAATAAAAAAAAAAATAATCCTTCAAATTTACAAAGATGTTTAAAGTTTATATATGTAAAATTTAATTTTAAAAATATGCTAAAATTATATATATGTATTTTCAATTTTGTTTCTCATTTTCTAATGGAATATTTATGGATATTAAAGTTTTAGTAATGTGTTAAATAAATTCATATAATTATTAGCACAAATTAAATTAATAATTTTAATATTGTAGTTGTTGCAATAGGAGAAAAATAAGATTTAAAATGTATCAATATCTCTATACATTGTAATCTAAAGTATCATTGTAATATAAAATATTTTTTAGATATTTTTAATATATATTATTGCCTTTTCCAAATTCAAGTTTCCTATAAATTTGAAGAAAACTTTTATCAATTCTTGACACTCATATCCACGTTCCCAAAACTCTTACAACATAAATAATTCTATTTCATATATTAAATTTATATAATAATAATAATAATAGTAAAACATGTTTTTTTTTTAAGTTAAATGAGATTTTACATTCATTTTATTGAAAACTTAAAATCCCCCATACTAACTCTCAAACAAATTAATATATTTTATCGATGAATAATATTTATTTATTGGAATTATTAAAAAACTATAAATTTTATTAAATAAATAAATTTATTAAAATATTAATAAATTATTTGATATTTTAAAAATTATAAAACCGCTTTAAATTTTAAATTTTAAATTTTAACATTGATATATAATGTTTACCTATAACCTTATTAAATAAATATCTTTATTAATTTACAAATCATATAATTATATGTCACATATCAAATTTATATAATAATAATAATAAAATATTTTTCTTTTAAATTAAATGAGTTCGCAATTTCTTATTAAGAGAGATATTAAAATCTTAAAACCCGAGATATAATAAAATCTTAAAACCTCGTAACTATGAGAAATTCTCAAACAAATTAATATATTATATTGATAAATAATATTATTATATTATATTTAATGAAATTATTAAAAAATCATTTTTCTTTATTAAATTAATTTATTTATTTAAATATTAATAAATTATTATAATATATTTAAACTATTAAATTACTATAAATTTAATATCATATATTTATAAATTTCACAAATTAAATGATGATTAATTTCCACTAATATTAATAAGTTTATTAACAAGGTAAGAGATTACTTCAATTTCTTTAAAAATGTACTTTTATGTTAAAAAAAGCATTTAGAGAAGCATTCCAAGATCCCCATAGTTTTGATGACTTAGGAGGTTAGGAAGATCACTAATGTGGCATATATTTTTAAATTGGAATCTAATATGGTGTTGATGAAAAAAATTGATTACCTAAATTTCCCACTTTTGGAATAACCAAAAAAAGTTATATCAGAAGGAAATTTGTGTAGATTATCAGTTCACTGTGTATCCCTCAGTCTCAACTTCGTTATTCATTTTTTGGATTCAAAACCCAAGTTTGTATGCTCAAGATATCCACTTTTTTTTTCTAACCACCCAAAAAACGTCTTTTTCCATATGTAACATAACTAAGATCTTCTTGGTTCCATTCTTAACACTTAAGACTAAGTCACATTTTCTTGGTTCCATTCTTAACACTTAAGACTAAGTCACATTTTCTTGGTTCCACTCTTTCGTACTTAGTCTCGCTTCAGAATTTCTTATTTCCATATCCCCATATTTATTGTTGCTATCACTCACCAAGTCATTTTCCTTAGTCTCATTTACTTCTTACGGTGCTTACACTCCTTTCTTCCCCTCCTTACCTCCACATACCTTACCCCTGCTCCGCATTCCCTTAATCCACTCCCTCTCTATTCATTCCTCCCCACTCACCCATACTTAACCACTTTTCAAAGTTTTCGGACCTATTCCCCTTATTCCTTACCCTCACCCCGCACCGCACTCCCTTACCCCCCTCTCCACTCCCTTACTCCCCACTCATTCACACTAAAAATCTCATCATTATTTCAAACATGCGGACCTCCTCCCTCACTCTACATTCCCTCCCTTATTTATCCTTCCTCAGTGCTCACCTCCATCCCTCCTTCCACACTCTCGTCCCTCTCCTATTTCTCCAACACTTAACCATATTTCCTAACATTTTACTCATGTAACCACATTATGACACATGGCAGCACATTATTTGTTGCACATGGTATCCAATGAGAATGATACAAATGGAAACCTATGGAGGGATGACACATGGTAGACATATGGAACCATACAACTTGTAACATGTGGCAATAAATGGTGATATTACATGTGGCATATTATTGACCTTTCATGTATTATTGACGTATCACGCGAAGACACATGGAGAAATTTGTATTGCTGACTCATCATGTTGGTTGGGCATGAGGTGGAAGTTGACGAAGACGCATGGAGAAATTTGTACTGCTGACTCATCATATTGGTTGGGCATGAGGTGGAATTTGACTTGGTATTTAAAATATTAATTAATTTATCAATTTCTAAGGGAAGGTCGAATTCTAAAGTCTCCAAAGTCTCCTCTTAACTCACATTACATGTATGATACAACTTTTTTTTGTATATACCATTAATTCTGCAAGAGTCACATGCATGTGGGATTAAATTTTTATAAACAAAAGTCAAATTTCTAAAGGATGGAGGTGAATTAAAATCAAGGGCCCAAATTGCCCGATGAAGATCTATCAATTGTTATTGAGTGTTAATATTTTGAAGGCCATATCTTGAGATCTGAGAGTCAGATTTGGGAAAACGTTATCTCGTTCGAAAGGTAATTCAATGAGAAATATGATGGAATAGGTTTAAGGGATGAAATTGGCCTTGGTGCTCTCATAAATTGAAAGAAAAATCATCTTTATGTTTATGGTTTGATGATATATATGCTTGGAACCCCAGCTTTGTAAGGTCATATATTGAGTTCCAAAACTCCAAATTGTGCTCGAGAGAACTCATTGGAAAGTAGAAACAATGAAGATTGCATATATAATTTTTTAAATGGATTAAAGGGAAAACATTTTACTCATAAAATTAAAACATAGTCCTATTTTGTTAAAGGCGGATAAATTGAAAGTTTGAAAATAATGTTTATTAAATAAACTTTATTAAAAGAATAAGTGGGCCCTACTTGGAGATACGAATTTCAATGACAAAAGTAATTAATGAGAATCAAATGAAACATTTGTTAAAGGTGTTTTACTCCAAAAGGAATCATGGAAATTTCTAGAAAGGAAAACCCTAATTACTTCAAGAACATTGAAAGCAAATTTTAAAAGGACAAGAGAAGGAATTATCAAGAGGTTGGCAGTCAAAAGTTTCTAGAGTGATGAAGAGTTTGCAAGAAGAAAAGCTCTATATTTATGAGATTCATTGGACTGGCCTGCTAAATCTTGTCTCTCTACATCTTCTTTTTTGTTTCTTTCAATCAAATCTTTTATGTATTGTCAGAAAAATAGGAAGATTTGGGTCTGAGAAGTTCTTTCTCAAAAGTCTTAAGTCATATTGTAAAATTTTATGTGCAAAGGAACAAGATCCCTCCTTGTAAAAAGTAAATTCTAGTTTAACCAGAGTTTATCAATTTGTCATTGAGATTGTTGAGGCTGTTGAGACAACTTTATTTTTCTAAGAGTGTTAAATTTATTACATGTGGGATATTATTATTGATTCCTCTGCATAGAGGTATTTTGGGGCATAACTTTAATGATCTCTCAAGACTTGATATTTTGAGTGTGAGATGTTTAAAGTGTTCCTATCATATTCTTTATTGAGTTTTAATTATGCACTCTTCTAAATTTCTTTGATGACATGTCCATCTTTGTTTTTTCCATTTGTATTGCAAAGTCATAGAAGATTCAAGGTTCAATTTATCTTACAAGAAATAAAGAACGCCATTTGAATGGAGACTCCAAAACCTTGTTGTAATATTCCAGATATAAAATAGTATGCAGAATAGAAAGAAATAGCTAGAAATGGAAGATAAACAATGATATAACCAGAACAACACCACAATAATACCAAAATAATACCATAATAACACCAAAAAGAACACTTTGATTACTGAGAACAATGTTCACTTGACTCTTCGAGGGGGAAACCTCCAGTAGAGTAGAGATCTATTACAATAATATCCAAGACAAAACTTATCATATCCTTGACTCCTATTTATACTAAATATGTCTATCAAAAGAACAATCTAGAGGAAGATCCTTCTAGAAGCAGAAGATTCTATTAGGTCTTATTACATTTGAATTATTCTTCCTTATTGCTAGGCCTTATTAATGTTGACCTTTATTACATGGAAATATATTATTCTAACTACGTGAGGGGCTAGGTCCCTAACATGTCCTCCCCCTTAAAAACAACATTGTCCTCAAGGCTTGAGATGAGGAAATTGTTACAGAATGGTAGTTGGTTCCCAAGTGGAATCTGTTGGAGTTGTATCTTTCCACTACACTAACACTTCCTTGATGGTTCTTTGATGCAGAAGACACTCACACTGGTCCAAAACTGCTTGTGTTTGTATCCAAATGTATCCTTATTCATCCAACTTGGGAAGGTTGGTTTGAGTTTGGCACTTAGTTCCAATCACCTTCTTTAAGCAGGAAACATGAAAAATAGGATGGAGCTTAGAATGATTGGGAAAAGCTAACTGATAGGCCACATGTCCCATATGCTTGAGAATGGTATAAGAACCATAAAATTTGGGTGCTAGTTTCTAACAATGGTCAGCCTTGAGGGAATTTTTCTTGTAAGGTTGCAGTCGAAGAAACACAGGTGATCTCCTTTTGAAAATTGACATTCAGAGCAACCTTGATCTACTTTTTGCTTCATGCAATTCTGGGCCATAACCAAATTCTCTTTGAGAATATGTAGAGTAGCCTCTCAAATTGTAACTGTTTGGTCAACTTCCTGGACCTTCGAGACACCTAACAAGTATGAGAGAACTAAAGGTGGATTTTTCCCATATACAGCTTCAAAAGGAGTCACGTAGGTAGTTGTATGGTAAGAAGTGTTGTACCAACATTCAAATAGTGATAACCATTGAGCCCACTAATTTTTTTGTTCCAATGCAAAACACCTAAAATATGTTTCCAAACACTTGTTGACAACTTCAGTTTGACCATGATTCTGGGGATGCAATTGGGTTCCTTGTAGCTTGAACAGTTCTTGCCAAAAATTACTGGTGAAAGTTGGGTCACGATAAAAAACAATAGAATGAGGCATGCCATGAAGCTTGAAGACCTGATCCATGAAAATTTGAGCCACAGTGGAGGTTGTAAATGGGTGTTGAAGAGAACAAAAATGAGCATACTTAGAAAGACGGTCAACTACCAACATGATGACTGATTTATTTCCCGATTTAGGTAAGCCTATAATAAAATCCATAGAGATATCTCACCAAATAGCAGGTGGAATAGGAAGCAGTTGTAGTGTGCCAGGAGATTTGACTGTTTCTCCCTTGTTGCGTTGAAAAACATCACATTTAGCCACAAAATTGTGAACGTCTTGTTTCATACCATCCCAGAAAAAAGAACATTTTACCCGGTCATAGGTTTTGGTAAACCTTGATTGCCCAATGGTGGGTGTAGCATGAAGCTCAGAAAGTACTCTGGATTTAAGTTTTGACTGTTTACTTAAATACAAATGGCATTTGTATCAAAGCTCATCATTGAGACAAGAGTACCTTGAGGAGACTGGAGAATTCGCCTGCAATTGTTGTATCATATGCAAACGTTTTGGATCCTGTAGCCATTCCTGATGAACAGCTTGGAGCCAATTTGGTACAATGAAGAAGAGAGAAAAAAGGGACCCTTCATCTTCATATTTTCTGGAAAGTGCATCAGCAACCCCATGGCCTTTTCATTTCTTGTAAATGATCTCATAATCATATCCAAATATCTAAGTCACCCATTTTTGTTTCTTTGGGGAGGATTTGATGATATGTCTTAATTTGGAAGCGTTTCCCCAATAGATAAGGATGAAAAAGATCCATGACATGCAAAATATCCAACATTTCCTTTTCATAGATTGATTGTCCCAAATGTCTCTCTGACAGTTGTTTGTTGGTAAAGGACAAAGGCCTACCCTCTTGCATAAGAACTGTGCCAATTCCTTTCCTGAAAGAATCACATTGTAGGACAAAGGTCTTTGTGAAATCAAGAAGATCCAAGACTGGAGTGGTGCGCATGTCCATATTCAAGGTTTGAAAAGCTTGAGCAGTTGTTGGAGTCAAAGTGAAAGAATTATTTTTAAGGAGATTAGTGAAAGGTGCCGCAATCTTTCCATAATTCTTAACAAACTTGAGATAATAACCTATTAAACCTAAAAATCCACACAATATTTCTAGATTCTTTGGGTGAGGCCAATATTTCATAGCTTCAATATTTTTAGGATCCACCCTGACACCGACCTTTCCAACAAGATGACCCAAGTACTTGACTTTCGAGGCGCCAAAATCACATTTAGAGTGTTTGATGAAAATTTGGCGCTGAGAGAATAGATGGAGAACTCAATCCACATGAGCCATATGGGTTGTCCAGGTTTTACTATAGATGAGGATATCATCAAAGAAAACTAAGACAAAATGATGGAGAAAAGGATGGAAGACATGATTCATGAGGATTTCGGAAGTGGAGGGAGAATTACACAAGCCAAAGGGCATGACCAAAAACTCATAGTGTCCTTCATGAGTTATAAATGCAGTCTTAGGAATTTTTTCCTTGTTCATTCGGATCTGGTGGTAGACAGAACGAAGATCAAGTTTAGTAAATAATTGGGCGCCACTCAATTCATCTAAGAGGTCATCAATGACAAGAATGGGAAATTTGTCTTTAATGGTGATTTTGTTGAGGGCATGGAAGTCAAGACACATATGCCAATAACATTATTTCTTAAGGACCATGACCACAGGAGAAGAGTAGGGGATCGTACTAGGGAGGATAACACCTGTGTTGAGAAATTCTTGAACAAATTTCTCAATTTCATTTTTTTAGGAAAATGGATGACGATAGGGACAAATATTGGGAGGAAGGATTCCTGGGACAAGGGGAATGGAATGATCATGAACACCATGGGAAGAAGGGAGTCTGTGGGGAGTGTAAAAAACCACTTGATGTTTAGAGAACATGGATTGGAGTTCTTGCGACACAGAGGGTGTCTCAATGGCTTGTATGTCATTGAGTTGGGAAATAATGCTAGAATGAACTTTTTTGAGAAACTTTTCCATGCGATGGGAACTGATGATCTCCTGTAAACTAATGGTGATGCCTTGGAACTTATATTGTTTTCCCTCCTAGTCAAATTGCATGGTTAATTCCTTAAAATCCATGAGAATGGGACCCAGAGTCCTTATCCATTCTACACCCAACACAATGTCACAACCGCCCATGTCAATAGAAAACATATGAGATTTAATGTGGTACTCACCAATTTGGAGACACACATTTTCACAACACCCTCCACATTTCATGGACCCGCCATTGGCAATCATGATTTGAATATTATTGATGGCATAGATATAGCAATTAGTTTATTGGGAAATGCAGAGTTGAAAGAAAATACGGGTGCTTCCACTATAAAAAAGAATGATGACCTTCCTATGCTTAATGTAACCAATTAGCTTGAGGGTTTGGGGAGCAAAGAATCCAATGAGAGCATTTAGGGAAATGATTGATTCTATTTCAGGAGGGTCTGAGGGAGGGGTCATGTCAAAGGGTTCAGGTGACATGGATGCAAGGGGATCCTCAACATCATCTTTCGAAACATCCTCTGAGATCCATAAAAGGCTTTATTTCCTTACACATGTGCCTAGGAAAATATTTGTCATCACAATTATAGAAAAGGACTTTGATTTAGCGTTCATCCATTTCGGCCTTGGCCAATTTCTGGATCTTTAGTGGAGTAGAAGGAGGAGAGGGAGTGATTGGTTTAGGGCTAGGAATAAAGGAGGTTTTTTTGTTTTTATAAGAGACAACCTGTTGTGCTTACTTAGATCTTTTAGTAGCATCCACCCAACTCTGAGGACAAGCCATGAGGACATGGGCACAAATCGCATCCTTGAGGCCATTAATAAAGCATTCTCGGAAAAAAGCATCAGACATGCCCTCTGTATGAAAATCCAATCACTCAAAAGCAGTTATAAAGTCTTCCACTATGCCAAATTGTTTCAACTTTATCAAATGGCCCAAATGGTTAGTGTCAGTGTCAAAGCATTCATAAATATCTATGACAAAGTGTGTCTAAGCCAAATGCGCTTGGCGGACATTTTTTCTCCATTTCCACCATTTACAATGTTCTTGATCTAGATGGAGAACACCATACATACGTTTGGCCAACTCATCCGTAATGCCAAACAAAGAGAAATAATGTTCCATTTGAGTTACCCATCCAGTGGGATCCAAGCCATCAAATTTGGTCACATCCACACGCGGAAGGTGCATATCACACTGAGAGTGATGGAGTTGAAAATTCTGGGAATGAGAGGAAGTTTCACCTTTAGTTTGCAAAGGTGGGTCAGATGAGGGAAGATCTACAGGGATATGCATCTTGGCATAGATCATCATAGTGAAGAATTGAAGCTAGGTAGCAAGGTCTTGTTTGAGGTCCTCTATTCTGGCCTTGATGGAGGAATGCATTTTTTTATTGACGGTGGAAATATTGGCACTAATTTGTCTCACTTCTTGTTGGGTTTCTGTGAAATAAGAGTGCGAGCTTCCAATTCTTGGCTATAGGTGTGGGCCATGATGAAGAGGGAACACAGAAAGGGGCAGGTGGGACCACATAGGAAATAGGTTATGGGTGAAGTGTATCACAACGATTAGAGTGACGAGTTGAATCCAATGAGGTAAATCCCAAATAAGGGTGTTGGAAGGGATTCGGGTCCATGAGAAAAAACAAATTGTTGAAAAATGATAGGTATGAATGCGATCAGGGCGAAGAGATAAATCCAATGGGATAAGTCTCAAATAATGGTGCGAATAGGATCCAGATGTTTTTTTTACTCTTGCGGAGTTATACTCCGATCTGAAGCATACTGCAGTGATGAAATGCCTAAATGATTAACAGGAAGAAATGTGTAGTAATTTCACAACCTGAATGAAGGAGACATAGTTGTGTGGCAATAGATCTTATATGTTTTGTTTTTTTTTCCATCCCAATGGTTAGGGTATTCAAGGGTTCTACACACAAGGTTTTTCCCTGTGCTATATCTCTCTGATATACGTGCAGGGTCCAACATTAGTACTTGGCCCAATATCTCAGGGAACCAACTAAGAAGGCTATATAGTGCCCTTAACCGTACTACCCGACCACCTAGGTACTAGAGAGTATCTTCCCAAGTGTTTTTCTCGGTGACATTATTGCAGTCAGGCAGTCGATCAATTTATCTATGGAGGGCTTCATGAGATTTAGGTCGATCCGTATACAGGTGTTGTCTGATGTGATACCACTCAAAGGGGTACCAACAAGGGTTACAAGGGTGGCCAATAGATGTGTGCTTAAGTACCACTTGTATTTCCTATGTGTATGAATCCCTAGACACGATTTTATGTGTCTAATGACAGATCTTTGTAGCTTAAAGATGCTGGAATATGTCTCTACTCTGAAAAAAAAAAATTAACCCACAATTTTCTGTCAAGGAAGGTGCTCTAATACCACTTGTAATATTCCAGATATAAAATAGTATGCAAAACATAAATAATTAGCAAGAAATGGCAGATAACAACGATATAACCATAAAAACTACACAATAATACCATAATAACACCAGAAAGAGCACTTTGATTACTGAGAGAAATGTTCACTTGCCCTTTCGAGGGGGAAACCTCCAACAGAACAGAGATCTATTACAATAATATCCAAGACAAAACTTTGCATACCCTCGACTCTTATTTATACTAAATATGTCTATCAAAAGAACAATCTAGAGGAAGATCCTTCTAGAAGCGGAAGCTTCTATTAGGTCTTCTTACATTTGACTTATTCTTCCTTATTGCTAGGCCTTATTAATATTGACCTTTATTACATAGAAATATATTATTCTACCTACATGAGGGGTTAGGTCCCTAACACTTGTAGACAAAAATCTTTGTTGATACACATTATCTTATATTTTTTTCAAATGATCAGATGTATATCTGTATCCTTGTATATAAAGGTTTTAGATTTGTATATATTAGGTTTCTTGGAAGATCTCTCGGGGTTTTCTCTTTAGCATCAACCCTTTACATTCATTACAAAACCATACAAATAATCTTCCAATCTTTCATCCAAAGAGGTGTACCACCTCTCTAAAAACATAGGGGGATTCATATCCTCGTGAGGTTGACCTTAAGGCCGTAAAACAATCTTTTAGATCAACATATGGGTATAGGTGGGGCAATCCAAAAGGAATTGTTTTTCATCTTCTACCCTCTTAGTGTCACAAAGGTGACACATTCTCTCATCCCATGGTGTTTTGGGAGTTTTCCAATGCCCAATTTCACTATAATATTTATCGCATTTAAGTAGTTGTGACATTTAAAATTTAAAGTTAAAATTGTGTTATTAATAATTAGATTATAATTTTTATTTGTAAACATAAATTTAAAATAAATATAAATATAAAATAGTAATAATATATATATATATATACACACACACACACACACACACACTATCCTCGTCCCTCACATACACAAGATCTTCAATTTAGCAATCAAGAAGGGCTTCCCTAAACCTTGGACACAAAACCTCATTGTTCCTATTTTCAAAAATGGCGATAGAAACATTCCCTCTAAAACAAGACCATTATGATTAGCCTGATTTTAGCCAAGCTTTATGGAATATTTTGGAAAAGAAGACTAGCTTTTGGCTAGAAAGTCACGGTAAAAGAGATAAAGGTTAGGCAGAGTTTCAGAGATATCATTCAACTGTGGATGATATTATTACCTTTAATATCATTACAGAGGAGTTCTGCAATACTAAAACCAAACTTTTTTTTTGTTGTTGTTGACTTTAGAAAATATTTTGACATGGTTCCTAGGAAAAAACTTTGGATTAGGTTAGAAGAGATAAAATTTCCTTTCGAGTTGATGGTTGTTGCAATAAGTTTGTATGAGAATGTAATTTCCAAGTTTAAGAAAAATTAGTGTTGGTTTAAAGAGATTAACTACATTATTGGAGTCAAGAAAGGTTGTCCCTTGTCCCCTGCCTTTTTTGACATATACATTGACAAGTTAGAATATTTCTTGGATGAAGCGGGTTGTGTCAACCCTACTCTCACTGGTATAGTCATCAATATTCTTATTTATGCTGATCTTATAGTTATTATGGCATGGATCCCCCATGGTCTTGAAAAACAACTAAGAATCCTCAAGGATTTTTTCTCCAATATGGGTATGACTGTTAATACTGACAAGACTAAGGTCATGATCATTAAATCCAATAATATCACTTATGATACCTTTGTATATGAAAACAAAAACTTGGAGAAAGATACTTCATACAAATATCTTGGAATCCATATTCAACACAACCTCAACTTGAATTATAACATTGAGAAAAGGATTATCGGGGGATGGAAAGCTTATTATGGTCTTGAAAACAATTGTAAATCAACTGATCTTTGGATATGGGATAAGAAGAAACTCCTATTTGAGACTGTTTCTATGTCTATTATTATATATGGATGTGAATTCTGGGGATTCATTATCTCTCATGAATACTAGAGAAATATAGAGAATATCCAAAAAAAATTATAACCTATAATCTCAAAATTAAAGGAAATACACCCTATCTCATCCTCCTATTAGAGGAAATCCTTTCCCCCATTGAGAGCATGGCTATCATTAGATGCCTAATGTATAAGAACAAGTCAAACAACATGGAAGACAAGAGGCTTCCTAAAATTTCTTCAAAATCCAATCGTAACCACCTTCAACTCAAGCGAGGATGGCATTAAGATGCCCATTCTTGGCTAAGCTATTTGGAAATCATGGAAGACACCATTTTTCACAATTATGATACTATTAAAAATATCATTAAATCAAAATTTAAGGAGAAAATGTGGTGTGATAAAGAGTTAGAGGGAAAAAGAAAACTAATATATTATAAGGATGTAATCAACCATAATCTAGAAGATCAAAAGTATCTCTCTATTTTGACAAGTGTAAAGAAAAAATAAGCCTCTCTAAGATAAGAAAAAATTCTCTAAATCTCTATAGTGAAATTGGGCATTGGTCAATTCCTAAAAGGACATGGGGTGAAAGAGTGTGTCACCTTTGTGACACTAAGAAGGTTGAAGATGAAAATCACTTTATCTTAGATTGTTCATCCTATACCCAAATTAGACCTCAATTTCAAAATATTTGTCACACTACCAACGTTCCTAACCTTTTAACTCAACAAAACTATGTTGATGTTCTAAATCTTCTCTTAATTCTTTTCGAGCACATAAACAAAATTATAAAGAAATGCAAGTAATATCTTACCCTCTTCAGGTTCAATAGACCTCTCAGTGGACGTTCATCATCATCATCATCATCATCATCATCATCATCATCATCATCATCATCAAATTATAAAGGAAAAAATGCTCAACACTCTCAAATAAATTAATATATTGTCTAAATAATATTGTTAATAAAATGATGGCTACAACATAGCGTTAATGCATTGGATCCCATTAGAAATTTTCAGTTAAGTGTGCTCGTGGTAAAGTATTACTGGGATAGGTGACCACTCGAGAAGTTCTAGTGTTTTGTGTGTCCATTGGATGTATCTTGGGTGGTTGGGAGGAATGGTTGTTACCATCCCCACCCAGGTTCAATTCCTTGTAAGTGACATGTGATGCCCTTAAATAGGTCTATATGATGTTCTTGTTGTTGAGCCTCCAATATTGTGAAAATGCTTGGTCTCCCCATGTACTCTC
>ML790856.1:124971-145647 GCA_009831015.1 Picea engelmannii
GTGTCCATCAATCCTTGCATACAAAGCTCAAGGTGGTTGCTTGAGTCCATGCAAGGCCATCTTTAACCTGCACACATGAGACTCCTTCTCATGTATCACGAAAACATATGGCTTCTCAATGTATACTTCTTCCTCAATCTCTCCATTGAGAAAGGTTGTCTTTACATCCATCTGATGTACTCTCTAACCCATGGATGTTTTAGGGGAAATAATCATCCAGATAGAAGTGTATCAAGAAACAAGAGAAAATGTCTCCTCATAACTGATCCCTCCACCTGAGAGAATCCTCTAGCAACAAATCTCGGTTTATGCCTCTCGATGCTCCCATCAGCTGTGTGTTTGATATTTTAGATTCATTTGGAAGTCACTACAGACTTCCCCTCAGGTCTCGGAATAATATCCCACACATCATTCTTCATGATGGATTGATACTCCTCCATCATGACATATCTCCATACTGGATGACTAGTTTCCTCCTCATAACAAGAAGGCTCAAAAATGAATGATGTGGCTCATAGTTGTAGCATAGCATGAATATATCTAAGGTCTCTTTCTCTCTCAGAAGGTACTATGAGGAGCTTCATGTCCTTATGACTCCTACAGATTCTGATGAGCCCATGCAAATATCTTCCAACCTACTGCAATATCTCTAGAAACATTAACTGGAGATAAATGATCAATGGGATCAATTGGCTCAACTATCTCCCTTTGAAAGGGAATGTCATATTGGACCTTATTTGACATATAAAGGTTTATTCATGAAACTAATGTCTAATACATATCAAGTTTCCCTCATGGAATCAATGTCTCGCAAGACATATCGAGGTTTCCTTGTGAAACCAATGTCTTGGTTCATTCATATGACCATCTGAGGCACATCAGGATGAATTCTACACCATCTTGCTCGTCTGTGTGTTGAAGCATGGTTGCTTCATATGCACCATGTCTCAAATGAAATCCTACGAGAAAACTCTGAAGCGTCACTGCTCCCATGACTTGCGTAATTGGCTATAATATATTCTACCTCTATAGTGCTTAGTTTTATAGAAGTCTCCTTCAACAAATCCTGACTGATCTCAAGCTGAGGCAAAACCCTCTGGTGCGCTTTCTATCAAATACACTCTCTGCCTATTCAAAATTGTATATCTCCACAATGTTTCTTCATCTTCTGATCAATATCCAACTGTACCATACTGGTACACTTTCTCTTCTACAACTTAGTCTTCTCAAATCACAAGTTGGATTAGGGTGCTTACTACAAAGCACTATATGTATCTTTTCTTTGAGAGTAGGTCCTCCATTATCTCTGCAGCTACTCCCTCTGGGATTCTACAACTTCTCCCTTTCAGACTCTGTAACTACTAAGCACTAAGAATGAGAGTAGCTTCTCTACTCTGTCAGCAAATTCCCTCCTCTGGGACTGATCTTTGTGGAACTGGCTCCTCCACTCTCTCCTGGAACACACTGATGTGGCCATTATCCTCGATAATGAAACAATTTACGACATTTTTCATCGTTCTTTGGACATTTAATGCCCCACATACACAAATACAAACTGACTTGTCTCACAGGTACTTCAAAAAACCTAAAAGTTTTTTTCAATTATATTTGTCTTGAATGGTCAATGTTAACCTTATTTTATTTATTTTTTTCTTACTCCTGCACACTAGAAACTTGAATGATGGAGCACAAAGACTTGAAACATGGGTGATATCACAATTTATCAAGGAAAACTGGTAAGTGAGCTTCTCTTGTGAGCACTCTGTCCTTGGTTAGGCGATTGGAGGCACAAGGTATGCCATCAAAGCAGAGGTAATAATAGTTTCTATCGTTGAAGTCTTGAACAATGGTCCTGCACATGTTCTAGGATCCTTCGTTTCAAAAGTGAAAGGAAGTGAAATGGCACAAGAAGTTTCACTTTCAAAGTTCAAATAATAAGTATAAATTTCTTAGGTGCACCATTTCTCTGTCTATAATGAAATTGAGCAAGGACAAAGCCATGGAGTCAATTTGAGCCTTATTAGTCACAACACGAGTATCTACTTTGACCCACACACAAGCCAATCCAGATTTACAATTTTGTATTGCTCTGGAACTTAAATGTTAGACTTGGATTTTCTCTCGATGGAAAAAATTATATTATCAAACTCCAACAGCTACACCAATAAAAATAAAAATTGTCTTGCTATGCATAAATATCTCAATGAACCATTTCGATTTTTTTTTAAATATTTGAACAATGGGATAATTCCTAGTTATTTATTCAATGCACCTTTGGCCTTTCTAAGGGCCAAGTAGGCATCATGGATGAAATGTCACTAGAAAACTTCATTGATGGATGAAATTTCACCCAAAAAACAACACCCAGATTCAATTGATATTCAACTATAAACCTTGTTGAATTTATTGTCCATACATCCTAAGACGGCCTTGTTGAACTCACTTTCCATACATAGGAAGAAATCCTTTATGAACTCATTGTCCATATGTAGGAAGATAGGTCCATTATTCATGCAACACGTTCATTTTCAAGGTTAATTGACCGCTTCGTCGCTGCAACGGATTCGTCGTCAAGAGTCCATCTCAGTAGTGTCTTAAAAAAAATCCGTCACATATTTGTTTCTGCAAGTTGATTTTTTATATATATATATTTACCTAGGCCCTCCCGTGAGGGAGTTAGCCTAGTCATGCTCTGATACCATGTTTATTTTCTTCATATAATATATAATCAACAACTATTTATTATTATCATTTACTTATTATATATGATATTTAATAATCAATAATTACATTACTAATTATTATTCTAAGAGAATGTTTTCCCGATGTTGTCCAAAAATCAACAAAAATATTGAGGCCATTAAAGGGTGGATAAAACCTAAGAATGTGATAGAATTCAAATCCTTCATCGGTCTAGTTGGCTACTACAGAAGGTTCATTGAAGGGTTTTCGAGAATAGCTCATCCCATGACTTCCTTGCAAAGGAAGAAGATGAAGTTTCAATGGACAACATAATGTAAAAAGAGCTTCAATCAATTCAAACAATTGTTAACCAGTGCTCCAATTTTAAGGATTGTTGATCTGAATGAAGATTTTGTAGTTTTCACAGATGTTTGCAAAGAAGGAATTGGTGGAATCCTTAGTTAGAATGGATTTTTGATATGTTTCGAGTCCAGAAAATTGAAAGAGCATGAAAGGCTCTATGCCACTCATGATTTGGAGTTGGCAGCCATAGTGCATGCTTTGAAGAAGTGGAGGAACTACCTCATGGGAAATAGGTTTGAGTTGAGGACAGACCATAAGGGCTTGAAACGTTTGTTTGATCAACTAACTTTGAATGCTAGGTAGAGTAGATGGTTGGAATTCCTCTGTGAGTATGACATTGATATTAAGCACATCAAAGGAAAGGAGAACAAAGTGGTTGATGCACTCAGCAAGAGAGTGAATTAATTGGATGCTACATCCATTAGCATGTATCATCCAAATCTTAAAGGAAAATTTTATGAGGTTGCAAAAGATGATTTACAGTAAATGGAATTGGTAACAAAATTGCAGCAAGGTAAAATGCAATAGAAAGATGGAGATTATGAATTGGGAATTGATGAAAATATCTTGTACAAGAACATATTTTATGTACCCAATTCTCATTAATTGAGGAGTGTGGTTTTAAAATAAATGCACAATTTACCTTATGCGATACACCTAGGATATCAGAAATTAGTTTCAGCAGTCAAGAGCCAATATTATTGGCCAGGCATGAAGAGGGATATTGTTGAATACATAGCTAAATTCTTGGAGTTTCAAAGGGTCAAGGTTGATCATAGACACTCAACTGGGTTGTTGTATCCATTACCCATTCCTGAGTGGAAGTGGGAAGTGGTGACAATGGATTTCATCAAGAAATTGCACAGAACAAGCAAGCAGCATGATGCAATCATGGTGGTGGTGGACAAGATTACTAAAGCTGCCCATTTCATTCCTATGAAGGTTACTCACAAGGCAACCAATGTTGCTTATATTTATATGATGGAAGTAGCATGATTGCATGGCATATCCAATACAATTGTGTCTGACAAAGACCCAAAGTTTACCTCAAATTTTTGGAAGGGGTTATTCAAAGAGTTCTGAACAAATCTGAACTTCAACAAAAATTATCATCCCGAGTCTGATGGGAAAACAGAAAGGGTGAACCAAGTGATAGAGGATATGATAAGGATGTATGTGATGGAAAAACCATCTAAATGGGAAGATTATCTACACTTGGTAGAATTTGCCTACAACAATGGGTAACAAGCATCACTGAAGATGAGCTCGTTTGAGGAACTTTATGGAAGAAAGTGCAACAACCCAGTAAGCTGGGACAACCCAGCCTATAGAGCAGTGGTTGGGTCAGATTTGCTCAAGGAAATGGAAGAGAAAATGTTGAATATTAAACAAAATTTAAAGGTTTCCCAATACAGGAAGAAAATATATGCTAACAAGAACATAACTCACAGGGAATTTAAAGTGGGTGATCATGTTTTCATGAGGGTGAAAGCCAATAGAAGTTCCCTGAAGTTGGGAAACTGTTTCAAGTTGGTAGCCAAATATTGCGGGATGTTTGAAATCCTAGAGAGGATTGGTCCAATATCTTATATGCTTGCATTGCCTACATCTATGTCTATACATAATGTATTTCATGCGTCATTGCTTAAGAAATATATACATGATTCTAATCATGTTATTGATTGGAATGTGATTCAGGTGGTGCAAGAAAGCGCTTTTCAAGTGCATATAGTACGCATTCTGGAACGAAAAATCAAACAGCTCTGGAATCGAGCCATAGGGCTTGTAAAGATCCAATGGACCTGGTACGGTCCTAAGGAGGCAACATGGGAGCATGAAGATGCTATGTAGGAAAAATACCCACATCTTTTTGAATATTTTGAAAATATTATTGATGTTATGTAAATGAGTTTCACTGAGGATAATGCAAAAATAAGGGGAGGGGATTGTAATACCTGAAGGCCAATCCCTTGTGAAATGTAATGATGTTTATAGGCTTGTGATCCAAGTAATTATAAGATGGTAGGATTATGTGTTTATTAGGTCAGAGAGCCTATATGTTAAGGCCAGTGGGCCTAGTTTTGTATATGTAATTATGCATATTATTAATAAAATACATCATTGCGTGTAGAAAGACCATTAAGAAAGAGTTATGAGGGACTAAGCTCCACTAGGTAGGGAAAGGGATGGGGCTGAGAGGCTAGGAAAGAGGGGATAAGCTCGAGGGATTAAGCCAAGGGAATATTATAATGCATTTCCTGAAAAATACTAAAGTTGGGAAATACACCTAGTTATCCTAAGTTTCTTTGAGGAGAGGAACAAACTCCAAGTGGATAGGAACGAGCTCCTAGATATCCAAGTGTCACCCAAGACACATGCAGATTCATGTGGGAATTTCCACCATTGTGGGGTTTCGCTCTCACCATTCTGGCTCTCTCACGATTCTACAGTCTAACCATTCTCACCATTTTCTCTCTCTCATCATTCTGACCAGTCTGGCCATTTTTCCCCACGATTTCATCATCGGTATTCTTTCCATCCCTTGTGCAGCTCACGCACGCACTGAACAAGAACGCAACCATAACCATTTTTTCCATTGTGAACCTCTATAATTTGTTAAGTTATCCCCTTGCCTTACCCAGTTTTATTGTTGTGGTTTGAAGAGGTGGGTTGCCAGGCCTGTGGTTGAAGAAGCAGTTTGCCAGGCCTATGAGAAACTCTCTCTAGGTGAGAGAATTTGTTGGGGAAGTGATTTCTCCTAGAGGGAGTCCAACAGCAGCTACATAGCTCTGTGAATTCCTGATCTGGCATGTTGTTGAAACCATGGAAGGGAAGTGTAGAAATCGATGGACTGTGCAAAAGTAAAGGTTCATATTCCCAGGGTGGGAAATGCATGTGGGGAATGAGAGTCTGTGAGAAGTGGGCGTAAGTAGGCTCCTTCGAGAGAATCCTTCTTGTTGCATTGTGTAGTTTCCCGTAGCCTCGACCTAGCCTAGGATTCCTTTTCCCTGGGTGAAGTTTAGTCCCAGCTTGAGGGTGACTCACTACTGATAGCTTGGAGAGTGTGGTCTAAGTCTGGGAGGTTCATGGAAGTTCTACATGCAGTTGGTGATATTCTCATAAAAAGATAAGTACCAGTTCTATGTTAAGTGTACGATGTGTATCTTGTACATGTGTTATAATGTTATCACAATTTCATGTTTTTATTGCATGTAGGTATTACTTTCTCCTTCGCATGAATATGTGTATGAACATAATGTTATGTCTGTTTAAAATTGCATCAAATATATATATGTATATCAGAGCATAGATATTTCAAGTAGCATGACCGGCCTGGGTGGTTGGGTGTGTTACAACTAGTTTTCAGAACAATTTAGTTTTGAGTTAGTGGCATTTTCCCTAGCAAGGGTGGTCGAGGGACGTTACAAAAGAAATCTATGAATTACATATTCTGGTGGAATGGGGAATATGGTTGGCATTCAATGTTAGTCTCTTTAAGGATACACTTTGGTCCACTTATAAAAGTATCACAACACGCTCTATGAATAAATCATGCTAGTTGGAAGAGCTTAATATTGACAAAGCGGTGCCTTGGGGCATTGTTTATGGGTCCAATCATCTGCAGGATCAAAACTGTGAGCTTGGATTTGTTTTTCATTTCTTACATACTCTTTATATTTCATTCAAAGAAAACTTCGGCCATGGTACCAACAACCAAGCCAAATTCAATGCATTGTTTTCACTATTAAAGTGTGCACTTGACCAGAATATCCTTATTTTGCAAGGTTTTGGAGACTAAAAGTTAACAATTAAATGGATGCACGATGCACATGTGTCTAACTAGGGATTGCTCCATCTATCTCATCATCTAAATTCAATCTCATAATAGTTTCAGAGAATTAGTTTCAAGAACATATATTGTGAATTAAACATTGATATCGATACACTATACAAGGATGCATTACTCATTGATGAGGAAAATTTAATCTTGGAAGAATTTTCTAATGGACAACTGCTCCATATGAGCCAGAGATGGTGTTGCGTCATGTAATAGTCACCTTACAGTTTGTTTGGCATATTTTTATTGTCCTTTGAAGGATAATTGTCAGTGTGATTCTTCTTTTTAGAAACTACTTATGTTCTTATTCTACAACATTTTGGGTTGGGCCAAATATTGTTCAATCCAATGGTTTTAATGTCATTAGAGTCTAGGTCTACCCTACTTTTCAGCTTTGAATATGAGCTAGTTTTTCCATTTTTTGGCTAGTTGAATGCACCTAAGAATTATACTTATATTTCCTCTAAAATTAAACTGCATTATTTAATGAAATTATTAAAAAACATATTTTTTCATTAAATTTACTATAATATTAATAAATTATTATAATATATTTAAAATTATAAAATTATTATAAATTTTAACATGGGTATATTCATGAATCTAACAAAATAAATTTACAATAATAATGATGGGCGTTGGCTAGATGTTCTACGAAATGGCTTTTTTCCCCAAAATCTAGCGATATAAATTTACACGAATCACTATTTTTTCTTGTTCAAAATCTATTTATGAATGCAGAAATGGATTCAGCATGCTGAAAAACTCCCAAGGCACTCGGATTATACAAAAATAATCATTCAAATCTACAAATCCAATAATTTCTCACCGGATTTTGGACAAATATCCACGGAAAAAATCATCATTTCATAGAACCTTTATCCTACGGCATAATGATGTTTATAATGTTTATCGCATTTGAATATTTGTGACATTTTATTTTAATAAAATTACTAAAAAATATTATTTCTTATTAAATAAATAAATTTAATTAAATTTATTAAAGTATTATAATATATTTAAAATTATAAATATATTTATGTGTTTGACAAATTAAATTTATAATATTACAATTTTTCCCCATTTAAAAGTTAGATTATAATATTTAATTGTAAATATAGGTTTAAAATAATGATATAAATAAAATGGTAAAAATATGATGATGATGATGATGATGATGATCCACTGAGTCCATAATTGGTCTATCACACCTTAAGAAAAGCAAGAGATTATTTGGATTTCTTTAAAATGGTATTTTGATGCTTGAAAATCATTAAGAGAAGTGGCCCAAGAACACTAAAGTTTTGAAGACTTAGAAGGTTAGGAAGGTCGGTATTGTGACAAATATTTGGAAATTTGGATCTAAATTGGGTATACGCGGGGCATTCTAGGAGAAAGTGTTTTTCATCTTCAACCCTCTTGGTCTCACAAAGGTGACAGATTCTTTCTTTCCATGGTGTTTTGAGGATTGTCTAATGCCCAAATTCATTATGCAGCTCATGAGAATTACTTCTTATTTTAGCAATATTGATTATCTTGTTTACGCTAATCAATACAAAGAGATACTTTTGATCTTCAAGGTTAGGGTTAACCACCTCCTTATAATATCTTAATTTTCTTTTATCCTATAATTCTTTATCGCACCATAGATTCTCCTTAAATTTAGCGTATGAAATATTTTTAATATCATCGACATTCTGCAGAATAACTTATTCTTTTATTCCTCAATGATTTAGCCAAGATTTGGCATCATTATGTCATCCTCGATTGAGCCATTGGTGATTTTGGCTAGATTTCGAAGAAATGTTTGGGAGCCTCTTATTATTGATGTTGTTTATCTTTTTCTTTTACGTTAAGTACCTAATCATATATGTGCTCTCAATGTGGGAAAGGCTCACTTTGATGAAGAGGATAGGATAGGGCGTATTGGCCTTAATTTTGAGATTATAAGTTATAAAATTCTTTTGGATCTTCTCTATCTTTCTTTAGGATTCTTGATAGATATTGCATCCTCAAACTTCAAATCCATATAATATAACATGAGTTACAAGAGTCTCAAAGAGGATATTTTTCTTATCCCATAGCCAAAGGTATGCTAATTTAGAATTATTTTCAAGCCCATAATAAGCTTTCCACACTCCATTTATCATTTTCTCAATGATATAGTTCCAATTGATCTTGTGATGAATATCAATTCCAAGACACTTGTATAAAGGCACTTCCCCCAAGCTATTATTTTCATATACAAAATTATCGTAGTTAATCTTGTTGGATTTAATGAACATAATCTGTGTTTTTCAGTGTTCATAGTTATACATGTACTAGAGTAGAAGTCCTTGAGCATTTTGATCTTATTACTTAGGTCATAGGGATTCCTTTCCATAAGAACAATATCATCAGTATAGAGAAGAAGGATGATTTATATACTAGAAATAATTGAGCCAACACAACCTATGACTTCCAAACAATCTTCGAACTTATCAATGTAAATGCCAAAAAGGGTAGGGGAAAGGGGGAAACCTTGCTTGACTCTTATATTCTAGTTAGTTTCTTTTGAACAACCCTTAGTGCTCCTAAATTTGGAAATAACATTCTCACACAAACTTACTGTAGCATCTCTCAGCTTGGAGGGAACGTTTAGCTCTTCTAACCTATTCCAAAGGTTGGTCCTAGAAACAATGTCAAAATATTTCCTAAAGTCAATGAAAAACAAAGGAGATCAGTTTTACTATTGTGACACTCCTGTGCAATGATCCTAAGTGTGATAAGGTGGTCCACAGTTGAATGATAACCTCTAAAACTGGCTTGATTTTAATCTCTTTTTCCGTGGTTTTCTAGCCATATGCTTATATTCTTTTCCAAAATACTTCCATATAGCTTGGATAAAGTGGGGATAATCATAATGGTCCTATAATTATAGGTATTGCTTTTATCCCCACTTTTAAAAGTAGGTACAATGAGGCTTTGATTCCAAGGTTTAGGGAAGCCATGCTTGACTACTAAATTAAAGAGCTTGTGTATGTAAGGGACGAGAATAACCCCTCCAATTTTTAATATTTCATCTTGGTAGCCCTCGATGTCATTAGTTTTCCCATTTGTAAGTCGCTTAACCCAAAACTTTATGTCTTCTTTAGAAAAAACATCATCTTCTGTAGAAAATTTTGGAATGTTTTCTAGGGAATTATGGGATTAATAAAAATTTTTAAGGTAGGAATTCCAATTTGTCAGGGGAATCATAGCTTTTTATTTAGTTTTATTAGTCAGAATTTTCCTCGAAAATTTATTTGTATTTACCTTAGAAAGGTGAAAAATATTCTCTTTCTTTCTATTTATGTAGTGCCTTTTTTTTTTCTTTTAATTAGGGCTTTGTATCTATTAATCTTATCATCTTTCAAAGACTCATTAAAGACATCCCTAATGGATTTTCTAGCAAGTTTACACTCATTATCATACCAAGGGTTGGTAGTTCTATTCTTCTTTTTGAAAAACATTTCGATAGATAATTTTTTATTGAGGTAGAGAGGATTGTTGTAAAATTATAATAAATGTCTTCAATATTGTTTTTATATGATAGAAGATTTAATTCGGTGTTTAATTCCTTTAAAAAGAGATAGACTTTATTTTTGTCAAAAAGCAGATGTTGTTGGTTACTAGAGTTATCTTCAAGGGGTTTTTTGTGCATGATAAAGTTTAGAGTTAGGGTTAAAGTTCTATTATCAGAGTCGAGCTCATAGTTTTTTGAAAGGTAAAAATTTACTATTTCGTTGTATTAAACAGGGATATCTAATATAACATAGTCCAAACAGATATGATCGGGTCTATAAAGTGTGGAAATCACGGGTTAGCTCGAAACTTAGCAATTTGTTAGCATAGAGTGAGATAGAAGCATGTGACCTAGGAGAAATTATGTGAAGAAGAGAACAATTGTATAACCTGCATACAACATGACACCTGCAAAGTTTGGCGCTTCAGGGAAATACGTTCGGGTTACTCGACAGGGCCAAAGAAGAAAGGAAAGGATGGTGGAACCTGAGAATATCGTAGAACTGGAAGATGCCACTACCTCGGAAATAGAGTCACTTATCTTGACAAGGATTGAGGAGGAAACCTCAACAACGACACAAGGGGAAATAGGGCAAAGCTCTGGAAATCAAAATGGAAGTACAAACCCTAACGTAGAAACACATGACGATCCTGAGGGAAGGAGGGAGAAGCAAAAGGGGTAGGGCACAAAGGAGGTGCTGGTCGAAGATATTACCAACCATCATATTTTGAGGAAGGAAGATATGACCCAAACATCAATGGACGGCCATCCAACAATCGGTCAAAAGAGAAAAATGCAAGAAATAGCTTAAATAACACTCCCCCCACATCCCAGAGGTCGTGGTCGTTGTGGAGGAAATGCTTGGGAAGGTGCCCAAATTGTGGTACTCGGACCACAACATCCGTGACGTGAAAAAGTTTCTAGACCTCGACGAGGAAGCTTACTTGGCAGAAACATGGGAAATTGGACCCCTAGGCATACCTATCATGGAGCCCGCACAATGCATAATATGGATCTACAACTCCGGGATCATGAACCTCCTGGACATACCACACTTCAGGCGTTGTAATAATGTGGGGTTGTGCATTAATAAATCGTTGTCCGGGGTACATGGAGGAATTCTTTGGATGGATAGGCCAATCCAAATTGATGTGGCATTGATCACCAAAATTACAGGGTTTCCCAAGGAGTAGTTTGGTACCAACAGAGGGAACAAGGGAATTGTTCCTAGAGACATCAACGATGATGCGACGTGATTTGTCGGCAAGCTCATGGCTTGCAAGTTGCTAAGAAAATGTATAAAATAAGAGGCTCCAATACGAGTCATCGCAGTCACCGCGCAGTGCACAAAATGGGAAATGTTTAGTTGGGTGCCTTACCTCCTTAACCAATTTTTGATCGACTGCAAAGATGCACAGGAAAATGGAACTGAGTACCATTATTCTTGGCTAATTATCCTCATAGACTTGGCAGGGTGGCAGGAGCCGAAGTTTTTAGCATTTATCAATAGGTTGGGGAAGTGCTATGAAATGTGATATGAATCATTGTGGCAAGAAAAAGACAAGAAAAAGCAACAAGAAAACATCGCAATCTTCGTTATGTTTTTGGAAAACATGCAACAAAGAAAGACCAATATATGGCGCATTATGGTAGAGACGGTCCAGGATTTTGAAGGGATATCCCATTTTAAGGAATCCAGGCACCATATGTGGATCCATGACACAAGGGATCCAAAGAAGAAATGGTTGGAGATGCAGTACTATGTCACTAGAGAAGAGGTAGATTAGATAATCAAAGATTGTTCTGTGCAATGGAAGGTGTCAATAGAAAAACCAGCAACAAATCCAACAGAAATGACAACAGCCAAAATCAAGGGGAAATTCAAGGTAGGCCCATCGACAAAGACAACAACCCAGCTGGAAACACTAGAAAGACCGTCGAGCGCACTCAGGCATCTAGAAGCAGCACAGTGTCGAAGAGGCCAAGGATGGAGAAACATCTTGGGATGGAGAAAAGGTGACACAAATGATGAAGAGTGGGGTGCAACCCTCATAGGAAAAAATAACTACAGTGTAGGAGGTGGAAATGCGGAAGAAAATGAAATACATGAAGAAGCCCCTAGTCATCACCTTGATAAAGGACGATGTCGAACTAGTAACTGATAAATTTTAGGATATAGGATAAGAGGAGGTGTGTGTCATAGAAGAACAGAGAGAGGATATCATGTCCAAACTCGTAGAAGTCCATGATACTCTAAAATGGCTGCAAATTCATATAGTGCACCAAGTTGCAGTGGAGCAGACAGAGCCATCAGAGAAGACAAACCAAGCATCGGTGTAGAGAGAAAAAGAAGATATTGTTCAGATAGTGGTGCAGGGCAGTGACACATTCACAGTCACGCAGAAGATGCTCAGAGTTGATCAGGAGACCACACAAAAACCCATGGGGGACATACCTCAATTTGAGTTGGTCATAGTGAAAATACCCAAGAAAGCACTATACGGACTCCAGGCCATTGTAATGCAAGAGATACAATCCAAAGCCCACGCAGATGCCACCAACTTGGAAGTTGGTAGAGGGGTCGCAGAGATGTTACAAATTACCTGTGACCAGTTGAATTTGGAGAAGGAGGAGGAAAAAGAACGTGCCAACAAGCTAGAGTAGGGACTAAAAATGGTATATAAGCACATTCCAGATAGCACACAAGCACTGGATAGGAGAGCAGGAGAAAAGATAAAGATCATTTCGCAGACACTCGAGGGATATACACAGGAGATAGATGAGTTAAAATAAAAACTTAATCCTACGACTCCTCCTGAAGTCCGAGAGAAAAGAGAACAACAAGAATCCTTCCAAACATATGAGATGGCAAGGGAAGCCAAGGAAGTCGCAAAACTATTTGACAAAAATATGAAATTATGGACTACTTTAGAGGAGGATCAAAAGGTCCAACAATTGGACCAACAAGAGGATAAAATTAGCAGTGCAATGCAGGAGTTGAAGCAACGTTATAAATCCATGATTATTACAAAACACTTGAAGGGAACGCAGGAGATGAAGACCCTGTAAGAAAAATTAAAAACTACGAGGATAAATAAGCAAGCAAGGCAGGACCAGTTGGAGCCCCTCTGGGAGAAAGAAATGCAGATAATTGTGGAATTGGAGGAAGAAAAGACAAGGATGGCACATGCACATATAGAGAGTGCAACATTATTGCAAGAACATATAACAACATAGATGGTCAAGGCGCTAGCAAATAAAGCTGCGCAGGTGAAAGAAAAAGAGAAGGAACTAGTAGAAAAGTTCCACAACTTGGAGAGGGATGTACAGGGAGCGCACAACACCTCAGTGGCTCGGGACGAGCCACATTTCAGTGTTGGGGGCCTATTGGCGTAGGCCTATTTTGGGAAGGAAGTCTATTTTGGGTGCATGACTATTTTTGGAGAAATATAGATTTTGGGCGCAGGCCTATTTTGGGCATAGACCTATTTTGGGCATAGACCTATTTTTAGAGTGCACACCTTAGGAGGCAAAAAAGAAGCATGCAAAAAAGGAAGGAAAAGTAGCATGTAGGAGGAAAAGCAGCGTGGCACGCATGCAGAAAGGACTAACCATGTTAGGGTTATGATTTTGGACAAGAATGTAATGGCTATAAGTGAATATATTAGTATAAATAAGGCCCTAGAAGGTATAGGTTAGGGTCGGTTGGTGATTATTGTAAGTTGGTTATCCGTTGTTACGGTTGTTAGTATTGTTTATTTAAATAAGCTAGTTTTTAAGGGTTAGGTCTTAGGTTGTGGAGCATGGTGTGATCTAGTCAGCCTCCCAGAGGGTATTTACGCTCATTTTGATTGTAATTCTGACAATGTAATGCAGGCGGCGCAGATTTTGTAGCAGAATGAATAAAAGAGAAAAAGAGACATATCTTTGTGGATGTAACACCAGGGGGGTGAACCATGGTAAAATATTGTGTTCTACATGTTATGAATGATTTCTTTTACTATTTTTTTAACCACCAGTTAAAGAATGAATGGTTAAATATAATTATAACAACATGCATGCATAGTTTAAATGATGAATGAATCCTAGAAGTAGATGAATTATTAATGATGTTGATGCATAAGGAAAAGAATAAAAAAACAGTCCCCACTCCTTCCTAGACTGCAAACACCTAAGTATTGTAGTCCCCTATAAATTTATCTTGGGTGAGACTATGGTGTGCACAACGTTGCCTTTTGGTTTACCAGGAGGGATGATAGTTTTGAGGGTTTTGTTGGAAATCTATTTGAGATAAGAACCTGGGTCATCCCAAGTAAGTACCAACAAATGGTTCCGTTGTCGACTGGAACTGCACAGGATTGAGTGGAAAGGATCTAGTGAAGAAAAGCATGGAGGATGAAAGAATAAAAAGGAATGTTCAGGCCATGGAATCTAACGAAGGAGGAGATTGAAAGATGGTTGAGGACAAAGGAACTCGAGTTTACGAACAAGGACAACATAAATCCTAAGTTTACACCGCACAAATATCTCGACAAATATGTTTTTTATGACCTGCATGAGGTATTTTTCTATGATTTCTTGCATCTGTTGCAGGAGTGGTTATTGAGGTTGAAGGAATACCATCCTATGAATTCCATCAGACAATTAAAGTGGCATCCTGTGGAGATCGCACAATTGCGGCGAGTTAATAAGAAATTCGCGTGTGTAGTAGATTTTTGGTTAGACAGTATTATTGTTGGGTTTATCAGCAAATTTGTTGTTGATACTGTGAATTCATACACTGTTGCAGAGGAGAATTTTTTGAGAGGACCCAGATGTAGGTACATCAGATTGCTTTATACTTCTATCAAGATTTTATTATATGACAAAGGTGTGATGGCTATGGAATCAGACAACTAAACTTCCTTGCGCGCATGGGGGAAGGGGAGAAGCATTGACAGGAGTTTGAGATATGGATAGGGAGATGGATGAAGGGAAGAAAAAAGAGGTCATGGACCCAATCATGATGGAAGAGGATCAAATAAAGAAGATAATGGAAAAATATGGAAAGACGCGTAGCGGAAAACCCTACGAATATAATATGAATAAAAAAAAGAGGGCCATAGCCAATAGAGAGGGCTTGGCGAGCGATGAAGAAGAGGTGGAGGATCTTTGGGCTATGGATAAAATTGAGGAAATCTTGCTCGCAACATATGAAAGGAAAACAAGAGGTACAGGGTCAAGAACAAAAGGTAAAACTCTAGTCCAGATCACAGTCAGTGTGGAACCTATGACCCCATGTGTGACTAATACACCTAAAAGAACACCATCTTTTAGACAATTGAATTTTAGTGGAAGAGGAGCAACAGGTTAGGGGTCCAATCAAGGACAACCAACCAAGGGAGCAAGTTTAGGAAGTAACAGTCAATTATATACACCACGTGGAGGCAGTAGTTCGACACAGTTTAAAATGGCAAGACTAGATTCCACTATCAGATTACCATAGTTTCGGGGTAAGGCCTCTTAGGACCCTGAAAAGCATATATTTATTCGTGAAAAGGGTTGGGACGCAAAGCACATCACAGAAGAGGATACAAAAGTCACGTAGTTAGCTATAACACTCAAAAATTGCGCGTTGGAATGGTACATGAGCCTTGATGTAAACAATCCGCAAGGAGCACCTAAGACTATCGCAGAGGTGAAGAAGCTATTGGTAAATGAGTTTCAGAATCCAAGATCAAAAGACCAGTACATGAATGAAATGATTGAAATAAGGTAGAAATCAGGCAAGTCTGTCTGGGATATTGATCAAAGGTTCAAACATCTGAAAGGTAAGTTGAAGTATTCTATCACTGACATGCAACATAGGCAGTTGTTTGTGAACTCATTACTACCACACTTGAAGTATCCTTTGAGACAAAATAAGTTCCAAACTTGGGAAGAGGCCTTGCAAGCAGCCATGTGGCTGGAAGAAAACTAATAGCAGCAATAGATCCAACAATAGAGGAGCTAAAATAGGATATGAAGAATTTGACATTTCAACTAAACCAGAATAAGGTAAAAGAGAAGAGAGAATTTGTTTGGTGTACGTTATCCAGGACAGAAGAACATCATAAGTGAATGTCCAACTTTTGTGTAGTACTTGACATGAGGAGTTCCAAACCCCTTGTCAATGGGAGGACCATGGTGCAATATTTGTAAGACACATGGGCATGATCCATATCATTGTCCAATGATGTAGAAGTATAAGACAATACCAAAAAGTTTGTATTGCAATTTTTTAAAATCAGTGGGTCATGATGATAAGGACTGTAGAACACTGGAATTGATGAGAGAAAGAAATTCAGACACTTACAGGGTGCAAGCAGAGATGATGACATCATTAAAATAATGGTAAAAAATTTGAAGTAGTCAATCTATATTAGTATAGTTTAAAATGTGAAAATCAACGTTTTGGATGAAAAATGAATCTATAAATAAGGGAATTAACTGCAAAGGATCGTTCTTTCTTTTAGATTAAATATAATGTAAATAAAAAAATATTAAATCAATTTCACTAATTGAAAACTACTTTTAGATTAAATATTATCTAAATATAAAAACATTAAATCAATTTTAGAAATTCAAAACTAGGCCTTTTGAATGGAAATTGATAGTAATTGAATGTATAAATAAGCGAATTAACTGCAAAGCATCTAGTTCTTGTTTTTACATTAAATATTATGTAAATAATATAACATGAAATCAATTTTAGAAATTGAGAAGTTCTTGTTTTTACATTAAATATTATGTAAATAACATAACATTAAATCAATTTTAGAAATTCAGAACTTAGTGTGTGCCAAGTTTGTTAAATCTATTAGTGAGTTCTTAGGAAGAAAAGTCAAATTTAAAATTTCAAACGAGACTTTGTATACGGTAAGTGTGTTCTCATCCTGAGTGAGACTTATTGTACTGCCTCCCAGGCAGTATACATAGTGATGAGTTCACTTTGACTACTCTATTAATTTGGGTTGACTTTAAAAATTTTGTAAAAAACTTAATGTGTAACATAATAAACTCAAAATTTTATTTTTTAATATGTAAAAAAAACTGAATTTTCTTACATTTCATTGGCTGATAATTTTATAGTGTTATTGCATCCTTCACGTATTTCGAGATCAAAATTAACTCAATGACATGAGAGACTGGGTAAAGGTAAGTTGAATTTATATTTTATATTTATATTTATATTTAATAATTTTATATTCATATTTAATAATTTATATTCAAGTTTTCATGGCAGACTGCCCATCCGCCGGTTGGTTGGGCTCAGCCGTGGTGAGATGGTGATACCTTACTTCATTAAATACCGAAGCTCGTTGCACAAGGAAGGTAGGGCCTATCCCTCATCCCTATCACTCATCGATGACGGACCTATCCCTCATCATATATAGATACTATCCTATACAATTATATAATGGTATGCTTAGGTGTAGCGTCTGGGGTAGTCGCTATAGTGGCTGTGGTATACTAGGTTTCATATCTATGGCTGGAAAATATGAGCCTCGGAGCATAGAATCAAAAGATACGGCTAGGAGGCAGTACGCGCAGCCTCGCTGCCTTGTTTAATTTTAACCCCATCTCTACGAAGAAGTATATATATTTTTAGATTAAATAATTTCAAAATTATAAATTATAAATAGAAATTAGAGTTTTGTAAATCATATTTTTTTATATCGAAAGTTGAAAAAAAACATATTTCTTGCATTATATTTTAAGATCGAGTGAAAGTAACGCGGGAATATTACACCACATCTGCCTGATAATTTTAATGTTGTAGTGGAACAAGCAACACAAAATACACAGTTTACTCAGTTAAATCATTTAGGAAGAATGAATATATATATATATATATATATATATATATATATATAAAGACTAATTACTTATAAGTATATAAGCACGTCTTGTCTTTATATATTTTTATTTTTCCTAAATCTATTTCACATGAAATTTCATTATTTATAAAAAAAAAATGGTTTTGCCTAGAATGTATTTTCTACATAGTTAACAATCATTTTCCATGTCTTTGTATATTTTTATTTTTTTTAAATCTATTTCACATTAAATTTCTTTATTTATAAAAAAAAAAGATTTTTTGTTGAATGTGTTTTCGTTGTGTTAAATCCATGGAGGGAAATGGGATAACCTAAGGGACTATGTGGCAAAGAAGGGGATTTACATTCCTTGGATTGTGTAGCTTGAGGCAAAAGAGAGTTGGTAGGTTGGAACTGTTGTAAGAGTTATTATTCTAGGCATTAGGTTGTTGAGTAGACAGTGGACAGCCTTAGTAGGCATATTGTCACAAGCATGGTGATCTTGTGGTTGGGCGACATAATCCCACTGCGGGGCACCGCAATCATTCGTTTATCGATAAAACTACAATAACTTACTTGATTCGAACTACGCCTTACTTCATTGCAAATTCATTTATTACTTATGTCATGTCTGCATTATCTTATACTTAGTTGTGAAAGTTAAAGAAACCATTCATATAAGTACAAACGAAACATATGTGTGGGTGGCCAAACTAAGGTGAACGCCCAAAGCATGCGACGAACGTCTTGCGATGTGGTTGCACAAGAAAACAGACGAAGGCTTAAGTTGGGCATGTTTTACCAAAAGTTGACGTCGGATGGGGAAGTGTGTGTGCATGGAAGATGAGCGCACCCCTTGACTAGTCAACTGAACCCGCAAAAGTCAACAAATAACCAAGGTGCGCATCGACTTGTGATCAAAGGGATGTGTCGATCGGAGGAGTCACGTCGCAAGGAAAGGGCACGTGACTATTTAACCAAGTACGAGTTGGGAATTTGGAAATTCAGCTAAGGAAAGGAGTTGCGAGAAACTTCTTCATAATCACAGAGTGAGGAGTCTGTGGCAGTGACCAAGGAGGGGGACGAGCTTTCTCCAAGGAGACGAGTAGACCCTTAAGGGTAACTTGGGTTGCCTTGGGGAGGAGCCTTCGTAGATTTGGACAAGTCTTTCTCAAGGAAGTTGTTAAGGAAAATTGAATTGTGGCAAGGAAGGAAGGGTCACTCCAAGCTGTGGCAAGAAGGAAAACTATGAACCGAGCAAGGGGATAGACGCACAAAGAAAGAAACACAGGTATCGGAGAGATGAAGTCTGAGATGGTTCAGTATGCGATGACGAAGGAAACTTGTTGAACAGTTGTATGACTTTCACAACTTCTACTTAGCGAAAGTTCCTTATGTAATCTTTCTTTGTGTGGCACAAGGGTTTGACTCGACACACTATTGTTCGGTTTTGTGTTAAGATGTATTTTGGGTATTAGGTCGGTTTGGTAGCCCACACATAAGTTTCGTTTGTACTTGTATGAATGGATTATTTTACTTTCACAACTAAGTATAAGATAACGCAGACATATCATAAGTAATAAACGAAGTTGTAATGAAGTAAGGCGTAGTCTGAATCAAGTAATTTATTATGGTTTTACCGATAAACGAACGATTGTGGTGTTGAACGGTGACTGGGACTGTCGGGTGATTATTTCACCTGATCGCAGGCTCGCCAGGCCCGTGATAGATGGTATTAGATTCGATTTCAGTCTGAGTTAGATATGGATCGATGAAGCTCTTCACCACTGCCACTTCCATGACAGATGGTATTGGAGTGCAGAAACTCAAGCAGGAGAGCAAGGTCAGTTTGGGTGCATTGAGCATAAGTGGTTGTTGTTGGGTCCGAGATATGATCATCTTCATGACGTTATTATACACTTTTTGCCATATGTATATATGCGTTTTTTATCTTTCAAATGAGCTTTTTGAAGAATTTTATGGTAAAACGATACAATCGGTATGAGGTACGTATAATTTATGTTTTGTGATTCAATCAAGTTTAATTTATCATATTTTATTGTTTCGAAGAGTTAATTCATGTTTTTCTGCTGTTACATGGCAAAACGCACCATATTTCTTGGTCCGACACTTGATCCAACACTTGTTTCGGTACTTGATTTGGCACTCGTTCCGGCACCCAGTATTACACAAAAACACAAGGCAAGTTGGCGATTATGGTATTGGCAGCGAGTGGTGGAAAAATCAAGCATATGTGTTTTGTTTGTCATCGCCCCCTCTAGCTAATAAGCTCAAGACAACTTGATTTCAGTTGTCCAAAGAGGGCGCTCATTGGGTTCCTTCATTTTGTTAGTTATTGATGCATTTAATGTAATTTGTTGAATTTAGAGGTGGTTTGACCCTCCTATGGT
>ML790856.1:145747-177549 GCA_009831015.1 Picea engelmannii
CTTAGTTAGTCTACACTCCTACCAACCTTTTTACCTTTGGCATATATTTTGCTACAACTCTAAGTTTACTTACCCTGGGTTGACAATTTAATTGAGGGTAGTTTAGTGTCTTTTTTAGTACATATAAATCACCTAACAGTTGTGAAGGTGATTATGTGGTGACGAAGGAAGCATTGTCACAGACTTACAACAACGATCACAGAAGTTTTTTGAGCAGTCGGTGAACTAGGTCACCGTCGTGACTTGGATAGCAGAATGAAATTTGGTCACAACATAGACAACTGAGCATGAATTCCACCGTGGAAACTTCGTGTCGTGCACTACATAATTTTGCATGGTGTCCTGGTGTGAAGACATTACATGGCGTGAAGATAATATATGGAGAAGGAAGGTTCAGTTGAACTCATGGTTTGGATCATGGTTGGGTACATTTTCCACCGTCCCAACTTTGTGATGTGCACCACCGAAGAGAAGTTGGGTCGGTTGGGTTGTGGTTGAGGATCACAGCTTTCAGACAAATGTTAGTTAACAACAGAAGACTTGAAAATCGATTGATGTGCATGGTGTCCTGATGTTGTGGTACTACAGGGTGCGAAGATAAGAGACAGGGAAATGGAAGATGGGCTTGATTGGGTGCAACCATGAGGAATGACTTAGATGGATTTCAAACATCGCAATTTCTCTAATGCAAACTTGCGACAACAAGAAGACTCAAACCACGAGGATGCCAAAGAAGTCATGAACAGGTATGTTCGTTCCAAATTTATTTGCAATATCTAAGTTGTTGCATTGAGTTCATTAAAGAGAGACCTGGAGACTTGGCCAAGGAGAAGATCAACTTGTTTTGCATCGCAGACTTGGGAGAGGTCCAAGTGTTGCAAACTTCTCCGAAGACACAAACAGTTCAGAGAGATCAGAATAAAGAAGATGTAAACAAAGACTTGGAGAAACCTACTTGGGCGATTTCCAAGAGAGGGACTTAGGCAGATTTGGTGGAAAAAATGGGGGATGAGTTGACCTGTTGTTGCACTTTCATATGGAGTGCGTTGAAGGGCTTGTTGTAATGAATAAGGCAATAAGACATGTATTCCGGTTGAAGAGTTGGATGAGTTACTTTGGTGCATGAGTTCCTTAGAAATTTTGTTTGAGTTATGAGATGACTTAACCATTGTAGCAGAGATCCAAACGTTGCGAGATTAGCCATTTGGATAGTATGATGAAATAGTTGCGAAGACAGTTATAGACTTACGCAAATCAGAATATTGCACAGGTAGGATGAAACAAAGCATGAAGGAAGTAGTGTGGAGGTGATTTTTGAATGTGCAGAACTAGTGCACTTGGAGTGTTTTGTGAACAAGTGACAAAGAGGATGGGAGGTTGATTGATGAAGCAAGGCTCGTGTTTTCCTTGGGCCAATTCATCAAGAAAACCAAGATGCCATGAGGGGCATGGTTGCAACAACGATGAGGTATACCTGAGCACCCTACAATCTGTAGGAGGAGCAAAGAAAGTGAAATTGGTTTTTCGTACGGGTGACAGACATGTGGTGATCTCCTTGCATTTTTGAATATCTTGGTTATGAAATGAGTTGGGTGTGATGATGGGTGATAGAGACAACAACTTTTGCAGCAGAAAACCAAGGAAGGAATGATAGAAAGATAGAAGAAACAACAAGGGATTCGTTGAAGAAATTTGTCAAGAAATACAATGGGCAAGATGTGCGATAAGTGATATGAGGGCGTTTGTTGGTGGTATGGGACATCAAGTGCACGAACGTTCTTAGGGAGCTTGTCTAGTGCAGATTGACTCAGAGTTGTTGATTGGAAGATGTATTTGCACGAACCTAGCTTCGTTAGAAGCAGGTGCAGAATCCTTTGAGTGGTTCCTTCGACTTGAATAACTTGGGTAAAGTTGGATTGGAAGGATGTTGTCATTTGGAACAACATCACAAGAAGACATGGAGAGAAGTAGCCTTGGTTGCACCAGTAGATGGGCAGATGAAATGAACAAGAAACACAAACTGAAGCCTAAGTAGGGATGCGATAGATTGAGTTTGGTAGTCCAAAACACTTGGGCACTGCGATGGAACTCTTTGATGAAGATCAGGTAGCAAGGAAAGTGTTGGACAGTGTGGAGAATGGTTGAACCAAAAAAACTATGTGATGGAATGCGGAGTACATTTTTTCATATTGAGCACTAAGTTGGATTAGCTACCCAGCTTGCTCAAAATGTGGAGCCTAGGATGTGTGCAAAACATGACAAAAGTGGTTGGGTTGGGGAAAGTTTCGTCACGATAGTTCAACAAATGATTGTGGTTAGAAGCCAAGACACTTAGATGGAAGCTTGTCGAGGATGACAAGACTTTGAGTGGGGGGGCATGTAAAGTTCCAGGCTTAGATGGGAGTGCGTAGGCTCTCTCCACAAGCTAAGACTTGTGATTCAGACAAGTCAATGAGCATTCAGTTATTTCATGGGTGAAGTTGGGTTACTTAGGCATGCGACGTCGTGCCAAGTACGACTTCACCAAGATGGACTTGTGACTTGACCGAAGAGTTGGGTGGGTGGGCGCCCCATGAAGACATGAGCGCTCCACCGAAGAAACAAATGATTGGTGAAGTTGGGTGCAACGAAGGCATGTGTGCCCAACGAAATGCACAAGAGATGGTTTGACGGATGTGAAACCAAGGATCGAAGCCCATGGGAGATTTAGCCGCCCCATCGGTGAGACAGGTCAGTCAAGAAAAGGTGAACGCCCAAAACATGTGATGGATGTCTTGCAATGTGGTTGCACAAGAAAACAGGCAAAGACTTAAGTTGGGCGCGTTTAACTGAAACTTGATGTCAGTTGGGGAAGTGCGCCTGCATGGAAGATGAGCGTGCCCCTTAACTAGTCGGTTGAACTTGTGAAAGTGGAAAAATAACCAAGAGTGTGTGTTGTCTTGTGATCAAAGGGACACATCGTTTGGAGGAGTCGCTTTGCAAGGAAAGGGCATACGACTATTTAACCAAGTGTGAGGTGGGAATTTGGAAATTTGGCTAAGGCAAGGAGTTGGGAGACACTTCTTCATAATCGTAGAGTGAGGAGTCTGTGGAAGCGATCAAGGAGGGGAACGAGCTCTCTCCAAGGAGCCAAGTAGATCCTTGAGGGTAACTTTGGTTGCCTTGGGGAGGAGCCTTCGCAGATTTAGGCAAGTCTTTCTCAAGGAAGTTGTTAAGGCAAATTGAACTGTGGCAAGGAAGGAAGGGTTGCTCCAAGATGTGGCAAGAAGGAAAAGTATGAACCGAGCAAGGGGATAGACGCACAAACACAGAAACATAGGTATCGCAGAGATGAAGTCTGAGGTGGTTCATTCTGCAATGATGAAGGAAGGATGCACGAAGGCAGCTTGCTGAACAACTGTATGACTTTCACAACTTCTACTTAGCGAAAGATCCTTATGAAAACTTTCTTTGTGTGGCACAAGGGTTTGGCTCGACACACTGTTGTTCGGTTTTGTGTTAAGATGTCTTTTGGGTATTAGGTCGGTTTGGCTGCCCACACATATGTTTTGTTTTTACTTGTATGAATGGTTTATTTTACTTCCACAACTAAGTATAAGATAACGTAGGCATAACATAAGTAATAAACAAAATTGTAAGGAAGTAAGGTGTAGTCTGAATCAAGTAAGTTATTGTGGTTTTACCGATAAACAAACTATTGCAGCCTTGCGCAATGACTGGGAGCATCGGGTGATTTCACCGCCCGACCGCAGGCTCGTTAGGCCGGTGACACATACCTTCCTTGTGGCCTCATAGCCTCAACTTAGAAATGGATTGTTGTTGAAAAAAATGGAACAACATAGTCTATGGTTGGGAGGAACGCCCATAGGCAACCAATTTCCATGGGATATGGTGTTTATCATCCAACAAAATACTTTGAGAATAAGAAAATTTGAGAAAAAATGGGGAAATTTTGTGTATTGTGAGAAAAGATTTTCTTGCGGTGTGATCTATCGGAATGATCAACTTAAGAAATCTGGGTTGAAAAACGTTGCAAGGTTTGAAAATGAATGGTGGCAGCCTGGCAGTATAGAGCTACAGGCACCGTTGATAGGAAACCCTTTTTGAAACCTGCCCGTCGGATCCATGTCAACAAAAAGGCGTTGAATCAATCTTGATCGTTGATAATTTCATATCAATGATCTATATCATTTGTTGACTGCACAGAGGAAACAATCCCGTAACCAGATCGAACAGTCAAGAGTTGGTTAATCCCACGACAGACAGGGACTCCGCTCAACGGCCTTGCTCGATGATTGTAGAGAGGAGACCGGACAGAGGTGGTCTTTTAAAAACCACCGTTGGACGGGTGTCCAACTATTCATTTCCTCTGGTGGCTTAAAGGCTGGTTGCAAAACAACCCACGATCCCTGAAATCAGCTATTAGAAACCACTGTCGCCCGATCGCTCCAGGTTTGATGTACGACGTTCAATCAATGTTTGATTAAAAAGGAGTCGTTGATCAGTGATAAGAGAGTTTGGCCCAATATTATACCATCGCATCAGATTTCATTGGAACTCCGCACTTAAGTGAGTTTAGGCTAGAGTAGTATTGGAGAAGTCCTATGTTGCACCCTCTGAAATACAGCCTGAGTGAGCCTAATGGTTAAGAACATGTATTTCCTCCTAAAAAGTTACAAGTTCAAATCTAGAAAGGGATAAGGTATGTATACTCATTGGTAACTAATAACTCATAACCCTGCACTCTTCATCATGAAATTTGTAATAACCCCTCAATAACCCATAACCCTACCCCACACTTCATTGGTTCTTCTTCATACAAAGGCCCTTCTAAAAGAGCACAAAACATTACTAGGTCACACATGTTTCATGACCCTCTTCCATTTGCAATCGGTTGTGACTTGCTCTATTGACATCATAAATATGCATTGATATATGTGTCAAATTTGCAAAAAAATTGGAAAATCTTAAAAGGATCTTTCACCTAAATTTGAACCTCAGACATCAAATCCGACTAACCTTGTGATTTTACCTAAGAGGAGGTGACCTACTAAATCGCAGTGCATAGGTAACTATTTCATGCAAAACCACTTTGTGACATTAGTTATATATTTCGACAAGGATAAAAATTGATTCTCGACCCCATCTCTAAAGATGAAGAAAGGCATAGCCATCAGATTCTTTAAACCAAAATGTATTCATTATGCAACCTTAACCAACGAATCCTCTTTTCATTGTACACCTCTTTCTTTCCTTTCTCTCTCGACTACTTATCCATAACTGCATTTGTTTGTTGATGAACTTATCTTGAACCCCTATTGAGTGAAAGAACATCACTCACCCTATCTACCTATTTGTTCATCTTGGTGGGGGCAAATAAAAAGAATCAGGTGGTCCTCTAAGTGCAGTGTAGAAGAATTGGAAAGACCTTACCCTAGGTTGACCTCCTAGGTGAAATAGGGTGATTATATGGTGTTTTTTTCCTTTCATGATGGTTAAGTGTCTAAAGACCCTTATTCCCTCTCTAAGGAGAGGAATTTGTTAATACGAGACATCAAAAGTAAGGAGAAGGACTTTTCTAGGTTGATATGTGAATATAGCAACATTCATGAGCTTAAGATAAGGTATTATAAGGTAGAAATTGGGTATGTCTAAATAGTTGGGTTTATCAAGTCTAGGTTGACCTTTGTCGTATCTCACCTTACCTTTGGAGATATATTTCATCTTCTATACCACCCTCAAATTCACCTTTGAAGTCCCTAAAATCCTTCTAATTTTTACCAAGAAGGTCATATGATCAACTTGTCTCATTCGAAATAAGTACAAGTGGGTGTCTTGATGAGAAACCAAGCTCATGCATAAAACACAACTTTAGACATAATAAGAATGCTAGACTAGATGTTGTCCCAATTCCTCAAACATAACATTATGGAGCTGATATAACAGGTTGATCTTCCTTATAAATGATGTTCTAACCCAAATGATGGCCAACTTTCCTATCCAATCCTCTTCTCAGTACCAAAGATTTGCTTTCAAATAATTTGATTCATGATAAAGCACCCAAAAGAAACTGTAATGGATGGATTTTCAATGACTTCTACCCCAAACTTTTGGTCAATCAAGGATTTTGGTTGTTTTAAAAAGGCCTACAACCCTTAGGGTTGAAGGAAGGGAAAGAACGTTCATCCTCATTTCATACAAGACCAACCAAACACTTGTTTCACCAATATCATTGAGAATGACTTTCTTACAAAGGTGAAAATTGTTACACCAACCTAGTGAGTAAGTATTATGAATATTCCTTAAATCTCTTATTGAGATAGAGCATAATACTTGAGGTACAACCAACGCTTAGGAAAACTCTGAAATGAAAGCCTAGGAAATAAGCAGAGATAATTAATCTCCTTAGCTAGCACTACTTCCAAGACCACCCTTTCTATATATATACCTTCATTCGTGGGAAAATTATATTCGAAGACATTGGATTAAGAAGAGTGAATTGATGGTTCCAACCAAAAATTGTTGCCAATAATGTATCTTAGGAGAAATATTAGTTCCCATTGAACAAGATCGCCTCACTGGTGGAATTGAACCACTCAGGTTTTTAGGTTATAAGTGAGAACATAAATATGAAAAAGTCAACGAATTCATGATTCCAACCAACAACTATTGCCAATAATGCATGTTAGGAGAAAGATTAGTTCCCAGTGAACAAGATCATCCCATTGGTGGAATTTAACCACTCATGTTTTTAGGTTATAAGTGAGAACATAAAGGTGAATACATCAACCAAGTATAGACCAAATTGAATGAATAATAGGCTAGGTCAAGATCATGTTGTTAATTGGGAATTGACGAGGGGATTGATTAATTCCTCTTTCTTGTTATCATGGTGTCATCAACCCACCCAAACGAACAAATCATATTATAGGACTTGTCATTCTCCATAGTTTTTATTAGGGAAAGGATTATGGTGCCTTCTAGCCTAGTTATGCCTACTTTTGGGGGAATAAATCCTTACAAAACCTTCATATCGCTCTACTTGGGTTAGCTAGTGGCTTTGTCACGACTCTCAATCATTGCACACCACTCTATAAATCTTACTCCACTACTTAAGGCTCACTTGACCAAGTCAACCTGATGACTACTTAAGGCTCACCTGACGACTAGATCAAATTCCCTACGTTCACTTATTTTAATTAAAAACAAATATATTACTTAAATAAAGGTCTTTATTCTAAAAACTAAGGGATATCTATACCCAACAATATCAAATGGATTAATCTTTCATTAAGAGTTTGATCTTATAACCATTCTCTACAATTCAAAGAAGGGTATGATTACAATGTTAGATGAGGAAGTGCTCCCTTGGGTGAGAGGCATGTTCCCCACATTTCCCACGATTCGGGACAAGAAAAATTCACAAGGAACATTTCCTCGTGTCCCCCTTTTGGGGAAACATGGGGAGACATTTTCCTTTTGGGGGAATCCTGGGTATCCCCTTTAAAAGGGAAAAAGCTTGGGTTTCAACCTATGATTTTTTTCCAATGTTCTTAGAAGATATCAATTTTTTCAAATAAAAATCAGACTATCAAAAAAAATGTTAATATTTATTTCATGTTTCCATTATTGTTTATGTTTGTGACTTGTCGTTGTTTCTCATATAATTAAAAAAAATAAAAAATTGAGGGGAGATTTCAAATGGGGTCCCCTATATTAGGAAATCTCTAAAGTGATTGTGAATATTTATTTCGAGGTTTCATTGTTCATGTTTGTGACTTGTCATTGTTTCTCATATGCTTAAATTGTTTGTTTGGATTTTGAACAAGATCTCCTAAGTCAGGGACCGCAACATTTCCCATGACATTTCCTAAGATTTGGAAGGTGACTCCACATGTCCCCAAGAAGCATTTATGCATTCTCGTGTCCCCCCATCTCAAAAACTTGGAGGAACATTGCATAATTATGGAAGCACTCCTTGCCAAGGCTTCCCTTCCAAACAAATAACATGAATATATTATAGGTGAATCCCTAATAAAAATGTCATGAAAGAAACAACGAATTACAGGCTCAAAGTCATATTACAATATCATTAGATATCTAACTTCATAAGAATTTCATTTAAATAGCGCTTCAAAGGAAGAAAATAATTGTGTTTGCATGCTCACTAGTGAAAAATAGGAGTAGCATTATAAGAAGATCATTTTATGGTCTTGCATTGTTTGAACAAATAATAGGTTAAGAAAGTGCTTCAAGTCCCACACTTTCATTTGTAGTAGTCATTTTGGTGGTCAATCTATTGTCAAAAAAATTCACATGTGTTATTACAAGTCAACTATGGTTCATGATTCTTATTTGTTTGTGCAAAATTGTCCCATATGCCAAGAGCACACACTAGATATAAATGCATCAGTTGAGTTATTATAGGTGATTCCATTACTCTGGATATTCTCTCAATAAACTGATTGTCCCCACTTGACCTCCACCCTCATAGTAAAACAAATTCATATCACTTTGATGGACTATTACTCTAATTGGACAAAGTTTGTGGCATTACTCTCCATTAGAATACTACCATTTCCCTCTTCTCCTTTAGCAAAAAAAAAATTGCATATAATTTTTCATTCTAGAAGTGGTCATCATTTACCATAGTTTATCCTTCTAAAATGATGAAATGTAAGAACTATTCCACAACGTTCATATTACCCATAATGACTTCCTCACCCTATTATTCTCAAGGCAATGACTACATCGAATCAAACTATAATGGTAAAATGACCTAATAAAAATTAATTTATGAAACAATGAATCAAATATACAAAAGAGAACAATTTAAACACATGTGCTGAAAATTTTATAAACCAAAGTCTAACAATGTAAAAGTGGATGTGAATAACCTTGAGGGTTAGCTCAATCAATTGGTGGCATCGCTGTCAAGACATTGTTGGTAATCAGACCTGTTGTGCATGTATGTAGTTCAATTTCCATGGGGTTAAGAGCATTGACTATATGTTGTCTTCTTTACACTAAGTATCATCCTTGGAATGGGGGAAGTTCCGAGGAATTTCTTGGGGAATTATTTCCAAGAAAAGAAATGGATATGCACTAATATCTAATTAATCAATTCGAGATGAAAATATTTTATGTATAGATACATTGTTGGATAAAATTCAAGTTATGGGAATAGAATAAAATAAACTATGTAAAATACATAGACATGTCCTTGGATGGAAATTGAAGATGATTTGATTTCTGATAGAATGAGAAAAGAACTCACTAAAGGGATTCCTCTCACTAACCCTAAAGATAGTCAACTTCTTAATGGTCACTTCTAAAATAGCACTCTCATCACCATCCTTGAGGATAATGAATTGAAGGATAATATTTTGGAGAGTTTCAAAAAACATTTCATAATGTAAGGGTCCAAAATAAAATGGGCCAAACCCAATGCTACAAGCAAGCTCCCTATGATATCCCTAAATGGTTATTAGACCAAGGTTGGTCCTAGATCCAACTTCATGGGCATTCACTTTTCCTTCCAAGCATCTCTAAAGGAATTGTGTGAAATGTCATTCAGATGGTGGAAAAAATGGATTTTTAATCGCTTTTCCTTGGTTTTCGAGTTTCAAATATCAATTAAGATTTGGGTTGCACCCCTTGTTTATTATTCCTATTAGGTTCCCTCAACTAGTGCTGACCAAAGAGTTGAAAATTGTTTCCATAGATTTATTTAGGAAAACAGTTAAGATGGTAAGTTCTTTCATAGAGTTAATGAAACCTTTATTGCATTCTCAAGGATCATCAAAGCTATCATTCAAGCTCTATATCTATATGAAAATTGGGTTATGTGAGCCTGTTGGATTTTTTTTACCTCATAAAGTGGCCAGCAAAGCACAATTAATGGTAGCAGCAAGAAAGGGAGATATAAGCACATGCATGAAAGGTACTCCAACATATATTACATATAGAAACCTTAATAAAAATAGTTGTGGTACACCATCCTCAACAAATACATAAGAAGAAAATGACAATGCATGGGAGTTTATGGAGGAGAGAGAAATAGAGGGCACATGCATGTGCCATCATCAATTCAGTTCTAGTTTAGATGTTGTTTCATATTTAGTTGTTTAATTATATCTATGATTTTTTCTTTAGTTAGTAGTTTCATGAATAGTTATTTAGGGCACTTTTCATGTGGGAAGGTTCCAAGTATAGATGGGGCATACATCCCTAGAAGAGAAATATACATGGATGCATACTTGCACCCTCTTATAGTAGGCACACTTTGCTAGGAACATATCCTTCATGCAGGTTGAGGATGATAATCCCAAGCTTGAGAATATATCTATGGTTTAGGTTTGTTCAGTTAAGGTGTTGTTATGCATGTGTCTAGATTCATTGTACCTTCTCCTAGTATATGTAGGAGAAGATTGGGGTATAGGTTTTATTTATTCAATTTTTCAGAGTATGAATTAATGGTTAAAGAGTAGAGTTTGAATATTTGATTGTAACTACTATTTTCAAGAGTAATATACAATAATGTGTTTCGAGTTTCCTATCTATGTACTTGTTGCCACTTTCTTTAGTTCAATGTATTTTAGTTCCTAGTAAAAATCAAATTGTAGTTTTGATAGAGATTTCAATTTTTTGTTTTCCTAAGTAGGTAGGTTAGAAATCAAACTAAAACTATTAACATGTTTTGTAGGATTTTAAAAAATCCTTGGAATAAATGGATACCTGGAAGGTTCTCCTATGAAACTATATTAGTTAGGAATCTCCTTTTGACAAGAATTCATAGTTGGGATTGAATCTACAAAATCTCATTGTCACCCCTACCATAGTTAAAGTTAAAAAGACTTATATTATGCAAATCATTTGGAAGGCCTAGAAGGCTATCAAACCCTTCCTAAATTGGAAAGGTCAGGTGTTCACATTTGTCATATATTTATGAGAATTTAAATTGGTGGTCACCTATCCCCAAAACTATTGAAGTTTGAATTGGACAAGACTTGCAATTCTTGGTGAGTCTTGTCGAGTCTTAGCTAGGCTGAGTACTCACTTCATACTCTAACCTAAACTCACCAAGACATGCCTAACTCAACCATACTTTCCTGAACTATATTTTGAATTTTTTGTATATCCCAAGTCCTTACCAATTCTTTCCTGAGTCACCGAGTCTTTTCGAGTCCCAAGCTAGTCGAATATTTCCCAAGTCCAAGTGTGACAACTATTCCCAACATAAAGGAAAACACTTTGGTATAATTACCATGCTTTTCAACCTTGAGATTCTTCAAAAGTGGAATTAAAACCGACGGAACATATGGTTTTAGTCTTTTAGATCATTGGAAAAATATTATCTTGAATTCCCCCTCTTGAAGTTGGACTTGAATCTCTTGTCAATTAGTAGAAGCACTGGAATTGGAATTTGCTTCAAAAAATATGAGCCAGTGGATGGATATAGGTGTTTGTGTCACAAACCTATGCTATATTCCCAACTAAATAAACTTGGGGGCTTAATTATAAGAAAAATAACTTACTTTATTGATTTTGTAGTGTGTGGAAACAATTGGTGGAGTCAAGAAAGGATTTTTTTTCTTGTCCCATTATGTTTGGTGGGCTATCGTAAACCATAGAGTGATTCCTCTTGGAACCCATCAACCTTTTTTCCCTTTTGTTGGTTGTCGAAAATCCTTAAGTATCTATGTTGGTTTTGTTGTTTTGACGAGTCATCTTAGAAGTGGGTCTCAAAATTGTGTGGCCAACTCCTCCCTCCTTTCTCCCATTTCATGGAAACGTGCCCTACTAGGGAATAAATTTCCATCCGATGCCAAGTTTCATGCTACTTGGAAACTCATAGGAATTGAAATGTTTATGTTAATATTGGTTAAATAATGAAATTGTATTTAAATGAACCTAAGAAGATATCATTTTCTCCTTGGTCAATAATATGTTGATTTTGCTAATATTTGTCTGCATATTTCAATGCATATCTAAAATGTTTAACTAGATGTGGTGCACATGATCCAACTCCTAGACTACTATGGAGGCACTTTGTGCACATGAGTAGATGACCCCCTTCCAAGTCTTCGATCCCTTCTACTTGATCCAAACAATCTCAATGAAGTGAGATGAGGCCTAGACATAGATTTTGTAAGGCCGTGGAGGAGAGTGTATAACATTGCCATAGTTGTCCATGAAAACCTCCTACATGGTCATTAAATGATAAATTCCCTATTCTTTTGTTATTAATTTATGAGAATGAGAAACAACTTGAGAACAATGACTAGGATGTTGTTGTACCTAAATTGAATTTGGTGAATGATGTGTGGGGGTATTTCAAGAATGATATAGATGATCTTTTTCCCGTTGTAGGTCCAATCTCAGTGGTGACATAAATGAATCTTTTTAATGTTTGTTTTCATTCCTTTTTGTTCCTTTATGGGAATCTTTTCTAAGGATATTGAGTTTTATGTTGGATGGAAAACTAGCTTTTTTGGGACATTTAATTGAAATTTGTATGGCAATATATTTTTCATAGGTGATCTAGGGTAATCATGACAACTCTATTGGATTTTAAACCTACTTTACTCTAACTTATTGTGGCCACACAAGCCCTTTTTTTGTGAAAATTCCCTAGATACAAATACTTTGAAAATATTAATAGAGGATTAATGCGGAAGAAAAACACACCATAGCAATATGGCATTGTAATAATATCATGTAATAAATCGCATAGATAACAATTGAAAGCTAGGTAGGGAACAAAATGCATGACATTAATATTGCTTACAATGTCAGCACTAGAGTGAGGGAGGATGTTATCACATCAACCTAGGGACTTGCAAGTTACAACCTAAAGATTGTTTCCAAATTAGCAAAGATTTTGGTGAGGATAATGCCTAACGAACCACCCTTGTCTTTCAGTTGTTATCCATGTGATATTATCCACAACACACAAACATATTTTACAAGATAAAGAGAGATAGAATGCAAACTTACGAACATATCACAACATCATAAAAACTATGCATGAGAGAGTTTAACAATTCTTTTACATAGAAACTGCCCATGTGTGTGCGAAGGATAGATAATTATTATTGCTATTCTTGAGGGATTTAGGGAAGGGAGATTTTACCAGTTCGAAATAAAAATAAATCCCATGACCCAGTTACAAAAATAATGGAAACAAAACATAACATAAAAGAAGGAAAAATGATTGCCCTTAATCAAAATTATAAACTAAAGATGGTGTTGAGTCTCTAAATTGACATCACCACTACCCTATTATAATCCTCATCTATACCTTTTTGGCTTACCTAAGCTTGGATAAATGACAAAGAACACTACCATTAGCCATTGATGAGGTCATAAGGTAAAGTATAATTAATTCATGCATTTTTGTGGTTTATTGAGCTAGGAGACTAAATGTTTCATGTACTAATGTTTTAATTTTCCATGTGTAACCTTTGACCTCTAGATGAGTCCAACCTTTCTGTACCATCTCAGCCATCTTGTACTTATGCGCCAGATTACCACTGTTTGAATCCGGTACCAAGCGCACCTTCCATTCAGATCCGGTACCGAACCATCCACTGTCGCGATCCAGTACTAACGGCCGCAGATTGTCACAATATGGTACCAACCACTTGTGCACTATTCGGATCCGGTACCATTTACCGAATCTCACCTGTCACGATTTGGTACCAATATAGGAAGCATAATATACCAATTTTAGCTCCAGATCATACCAAATATAACTGTTGGATGTTTGTTGAATCATTAAAGCTCTAGCAAGGTTATGATAAGCTTGTTTGTTTATTGCTTCATCCTCATACACTTTGTGTCATGAGGATGAAGCTCAAAATATGTAGCTGAATATATAAATTTGACAATTGACTGATTTGCGAAATATTTCACCTCCTTGTGTTTCACAACTAAGACTGTTTAAATAGTCATGGCAAGGATGGTGGAAGTAGTAGAGAGTTAGTATAATCCAACATGTGAAGCAACGTTACATATTGTAGAACATATTCTGAGTTCAAGTTTAATAGAAGGATGTCATTTATTTCCAGGTCTTGATCATTTATGAATGAATGTGAGTTGAGTTGTTAGCATAGTTTAATTCTATGCTTTGAAATTTGAGTAAGAGGAATGCGTGGATTGAAAGAAAGCTTACTGTAGACTCCAATCGCTGACCTATTGAGGCGGCAAGGGCCCACCTCCCAACAAAGGTCATCATCCTTATAGATTAGTGTTAGTAGTTGATTTCAATAGTATAGATGTTAGACTAGCTAAAGCTTTGACCCTTTCAGAGGATAGCAGTATAGTTCAATTTATGTTTCGATTATTTAGAGATCTTTACTTGCTCTATTTTGCATATGCTCTATTTTTTTTTTTATGAATTTGATTTTGTTTCATGGACATGAATGTTGGCAGTAGTAGTCAGATATAATTGATGGAGAACTAGTGAAGTTTACAATAGCACATTGTGAACCACAACATACTCAGTATATTGACTATTGAACTACCCATACAATGTCTCGATGATTGATGAGTGATGATTGATGTGTGATTTCCCTTTCAGAAGAATGATTGCATAGTTAGCTTCCTGGGTCAGATAGCAGAGTTGATCTGTCAAAGAAATCCATCTCATAGTTGCATGTGCCTTAATGGAGCAGATAGCCTCTCTGTGAAAGACAACCAAAGTGTGTTTTCATTCGCTAGTTTTTATTATTTCCAGCATGCATAGTCTAGAATAGTTCTATACTCATGACATTAAAATTACCTTTCTTACTGGTGTCTTGCAACTCTGTTGATTACGAATCCCAGATTGATAATTAATGAGTGCATTATATTACACATATATGTAGCACAACATTTTGGCGTCGTTGTCGGGGAGTAGCGAACAGTAGGAAGTGATTTTTAGCTTAGATTGTTTGCATAGTTTTTGAATGATTTTAAAGGATGCTTGAGGGAGGAGGATAAAATGTTTAAGACATGAGTGAAGAGCCAGGCAGCCACTAGAGTGGGGTTCTCCAAAGCCAGGTTGCCTTCTTACCTTCTAGATAGAATTAGGATTTCATTTTAGTGAAGAATCAAATTTCCATTTTATGCATAGATATAGAGATAATAAGGGTAGATTTGTAAGCTCTATACATTCAAAAACAACCCCCCCCCCCACTAATCCAACTAACACTGGTGTAGGAAAAATTCCACCAAGAGAAAGTTCAAGGGGAGCCAGCAAGGCTCCAAAAGAAGAACCTAAAATGGAAGAATCAACATTGGGGTGGGCAGAATGTGAATCTGTTGAACGTTCAAGAGACACAAAAAATCCAATTTCTGAACCATCTATCAGTGGAATGGAAAAAGAAGAAGGAAATGCAGCCACTGAGACTGAGACCTTTGGGTGTCCAATCTTGGATATTTCCAAAAACATCAGCATGAAAAACATCCCACTATCATCGTTACCCACTTTTAGAGGTATGTCAACTGAAGATCCAGACTTGTTCTTATTTGAGTTTGACATATTATGTAGAAGCTATAACTACTCAAACGATGCCCAAAAATTTAAGCTCTTTTCTACTACAATGAAGGATTCAACCTTAAGATGGTTCATGAGCTTAGGAGAAAATACAATCCTCTCTTGGGATCAGATGAAAGACACATTTTTATGGAAATACCAAGACTATTGTAAGGATAATAATAAAAATGAAAATTTTAAAATGCAACAAACAGAAGATGAAAGCCTTGAAGACTACTTAGAAAGGTTCTTATACAACTACCAGAAATCAAAATTATTCACCATAGACCTAGCTGTAGTAAGAACCATATTTTTTAAGGGTATTAGAGATGACTGCATAGAAGTTTTAAATTTGTTAAGTTCAGGATATGTGCACCAAAATCCTTTTATAGAAATTGCAGATTACTGTAGAAGATACTCAAGAGGACAAGCTAAAACAGGAAAAGCACCAAGAGATTCTTTTAGCAGAAATAAAAGATAAAGCTCAGGAACTGTCACCAGAATTGAGTTAGGAAACTTATTAGAGAACTTTAAAACAAACATCTTGAACACAATCGGTAACCAGTTAGATACCCTAAAACTGAAAAAGAAACAAGAAGAAGAGATTGTTTTAGCAATCTTCTGTCCTGGATGCCGAAAGAAGCATGGTGACAAAGAATGTCCATTAAATTTCATAGAAACATATGGCCTGTGTACACTAGAGCACCCCACATCTGAGTGTCCAACTTTTCTTGAACTACAAGCCATGTATAGGGGAGGAGGAGTCTCACAAGAACAATCATACCATTCCAGAAGACCTTGGAGAGCACAAAACCCCAATGCATTTTATGACCTCAATGCATAATATCAACAACAACAATGGGATCCTCCCCTAATGACCTATCCATAATGGACACCTCAGAAAGCTCAAACTCAACCTTGGCAACAAGGTTGGAGGGGGATTTTGTATGGGAATCCCTCTTACCCTACATATCCACAGTATCCTGCAAACATTTCCCAATTACTACTTGAATTTAACCCACCACAAATGAAATCTTTACTTCCACCCCTTATACAACAACAATTTACAACCCCCTTGAACCCTAACTAGTAGCAACAAGTACCTATAAATGCTAATCAACAACCACAAAACCAAGATGCCCACAACCCTTCAAGAACAACAACAATCCCTGCCCAGCCAATCCCTAACCCCAATAATTGACCCACCCACCCTGTGAAGAATACATAAGTTCAAACCTTTCCCACCTATGAAATTCAACTACAATCATGGAAAATTGTAAATCAATCAAATCCTAGAGTAATAATTCAGGAAGAAAATGATAATCATTCTGAGGAAGAAAACACCCAAACCACCCCTATAGAAGAAGATACTTTCCCTCCTATTCCAATCACTTCTTAGTCTGTACGAGTACCTCAACAATTTAATCTTCCACCCTACCCCGAAAGACTATTAGTGAAGAAACCTGACCCACCCTTGCACAAAGATATAGAGGATGAATTACAAAATGTATGCATAAAAATACCTCTGCTGCAAGACATTAAGGATATCCCCATATATGCCAAAATCCTTAAGAAACCAGGAAGGAAGAAGAAGGAACCTCCCCTTGTTCAGGTGGTGGGGAAATTATCTAAATTTATTTATGAAATGTCATACAAATATAATGACCCTAGGAACCCAGTAGTCACTATTGAAATTAATGGTATTTCTTTACCAAACACACTCATTGATTTGGGTGCAACAATTAATGTAATTCCTTTTGACACTATGCAAAAGATCCAAATCAACCAGTTAAGACCAACCCAAACCATGATAGAGTTGGCAGATAAGTCAGTCATTAGCCCTGCAGGAAGTCTAGATGATGTCACAGTCACTCTAGCTTCTTGGGAATATCCAGTAGACTTTCTAGTCATCTACTCTAAATCATCCTCCAAACCAGGACACCCTGTGGTTCTTGGCCATCCTTGGTTGGCCACAACAGATGCCTTTATTAGTTGTCGGTTTGGTGAGATGACTATATCCAATGGTACACATAGCCAAAAGATTGTCCTCTTCCCTCCTACCCAACTGACACAAGAAATAACTGTTTGGTTAGAAAACCCTTATGGAGAAGAAGATTGCATCAGACCCATGTTAACACTTGAACAGGTAAGAGGAATTCAAGAACAATCGGATGAACAAGTCTTAAGTTTATTTTGGCTGATACAAATTGTATTGAATATCCGAGGTCTTTTGCAGAGTTGTCACACATTTTCAGTTCCGAATTTTAACAAACTTGGTACCTTGATATCACTCAATTATATAATTTATCACCAACTCCCTTAGAGAAGGAAGAAAGTACTTAACTTGTTGAGATTAGCCCAGGAAAACCTTTGTATATCAACTCTAGTTTGGAACCAGAACAAAAGACACAAGTAATTGAAATGCTCCAAAGACAATTTGATGCCTTTGCATGGGATTATGCAGACATGAAAGGCATTCACCCTGAAACATGCACACATCATATCTACACTAATAACCAAATCATACCAGTTAGACAGCCTCAGCGAATGATGAATCCAACCCTTAAAGATATTGTAAAAGAGGAATTGCAAAAACTCCTTCAAGCCAATCTCATATACCCCATTTCAGATAGTCAATGGGTGTCTCCACTTGTCATAGTTCCCAAGAAAAATGGTAAGTGGAGAATATGTGCAGACTTCAGAGATTTGAACAAAGCCACCCATAGGGATTATTTTCCCTTACCATTTATTGATCAAGTGTTGGATACCTTGTCCGGAAAGAAGTGTTTTTCGTTCCTAGATGGGTTTAGTGGTTATAACCAAATACAAATAGCACCCAAAGACCAGGAGAAGACCACTTTTACCTGCCCATGGGGAACCTATGCTTATAGGGTTCTTCCTTTTGGACTTTGCAATGCCCCAACCACTTTTCAAAGGGTTGTCCTAGCTATTTTCTCTGACTTAACCAATGATTGCGTGGAAGTCTACATGGATGACTTTACAGTCCATGGAAAAGACTTCCAGGAAGCTTTGAAGAGTCTAGAAAAAGTCTTGATTAGGTGTAAGGAAACTAATCTTTCCCTAAGTAATGAAAAGTAAAAAATGATTCTCACTGAAGGTATTGTTTTGGGACATCACATCTCTAGTTCTGAAATGAGAGTTGATCCGGCAAAGATTCATATTATCACACAAATCAGACTACCTTCCTCACAAAAGGAAGTTTGCAGCTTTTTAGGGCATGTTGGCTACTATAGAATATTCATTCTGAATTTTACAAACCTAGCTACCCCTTTATTCAAGTTATTATCTAAAGAAGTCGAATTTAAGTGGGATGATGAATGCAAAATATCTTTTGAGATTCTAAAACAGAAATTGTCAACTACCCCTATATTAAGAGGACCAAATTGGTCCCTTCCTTTTCATATCTATACCGATGCCTCAGACATAGCCCTTGGGGCAGTTCTTGGACAAAGGGAAAATCAAATGCCTTATGCTATTTACTTTGTCAGTAAAAATCTGTCTCCAGCTGAAGTTAATTATACAGTCACAGAAAAAGAATTTCTAGCTATGGTCCATGCTATCAATAAATTTAGACACTATATTACAAGATATCAAGCTTTTGTACACACTGATCATTCAACCATAAAATTCTTAATGAACAAACCTGTAACAAATCCTAGAGTTACAAGATGGTTGTTATTATTACAAGAGTTCAATATCAACATTATTGATAGACCTGGTAAGGATAATCTTGTGGCTGATTTCTTATCTAGAATGATTCATCTGGGAGATAACACACCGGTAGAAGATAACTTTCCTAATGAAAATTTGTTTTCTATTTCTACATTCACTCCTTGGTATGCATATGTAGCTAACTATCTTGTGACAAGGAAGATGCCTCCGAAATTGTCTCCTAGAGAAAAACAAAAAGTAATTCAGCTAAGTGCAAACTACATGTGGCACAATGATTGTCTCTACAGAATAGGACCAGATTTGGTAATCAGGAGATGTGTAAGGGAAGATGAAATTCATGATATTTTTCAAGCCTGCCATGATGGTCCTTGTGGAGGAAAATTCACAGACAAGAGGACCACTTATAAAGTTATGCAATCTGGTTATTATTGGCCTCATATTTTCAAAGATGCTAAAACCTATGTATCCAATTGTGATGAATGCCAACGAATGGGTAATCCTATTGCACGAGACCAAATGCCACTTCAAGCCCAAATAGTCATTGAGCCTTTCGAGAAATGGGCATTATATTTTGTAGGGCCCATTAACCCTGCATCTAAAAAGAAAAAGTACATACTTGTATGTACTAACTATGTGAGTAAGTGGGTTGAAGAAAAAGCTTTACCAGCTGCAAGTGAATAATCAGTGGTAGATTTCATTTTTAATGACATCTTTACTAGATTTGGTGTACCTCAAGAAATTGTGACTGATCAGGGAACTCAATTTACCTCTAATATAGTCAAATCTATTACAGAACAATACCAAATTAAACACAGGAAATCTACACCCTACCATCCATAGGCAAATGGACAAGTAGAATCTACCAACAAAGTTATTGAATACATTCTTACCAAAACAGTACAACTACACCACAAGGACTGGGCTGACAAATTACTAGAAGCCTTATGGGCTTATAGAATCACCTAGAGGAATACAACAGGACATACACCCTGTGAGTTGGTGTATGGGAAGCAGGTACTTCTACCCATAGAATTCCATATCAAAACCTTCAGGACTGCAGTACAAGTTGGCATGAACTTGGATGAAGCCCGTCAAAAAAGAATCTTGCAGCTTAATGAGTTGGATGAAATCAGGCAGGAAGCACTTCAAAGAACCACCCTCATTCAAGAGCAGAGAACAAAATGGCATGACAAGTATCTCAAAAAGAAAAATTTTCAACAAGGAGATTGGGCCCTGTTGTATGACAACAGATTCAAGAACTTCAAAGGTAAGTTAACTACTCATTGGATGGGACCTTACGAAATTGACACTGTCTATGATAATGGTTCAATTAGGATAAAGACAATTGATGAACAACAGACACCACTACTTGTGAATGGTCACCGGTTGAGAATTTATAACAAACCCCTATCAAAAGAGGATTTTTTGACTCGTATACTACAAAATTCAGATATGCAAGTGATCAGTAAGGAAGAAGACCTTCCTACTGATCCACATTGATTGACTGGTTTATTTATTTTTTTAAGCTTTTGTACATAGGTGTGGATTGCATTTTGTTAATAAGTTGAAGGTAACAAGGGATTCTTACCTCCTTTTGTTTTACTTTCACATTTTATCTTTGTAAGTAGATTTCTATAATTTATTTGATCCTTCAAGAACTTTCTAAACATCAATTTGTAGGCATCAACAATACTTTGTTTTGCTCTGGTACCAGAAATCTTGTTTTGATCTGGTACCAGCAGTCCTGTGTTGGTCCGGTACCAAAAGTATGTCCTTATATGGTACTATCAGGACACATCACCTAATTGACAAGGAATGCTACACATATTTCAAAATCTTATGTCAATTAATATGAAGTATGAAGCCATGCAACAACCACTTAAGCTGGAACCAAGAATTCGAATGCAACATCAAATGGCAGCCCTTATGAAGTAATAATTTCTTTTGGTTATGTTGATGACTAAAGGGAAGTATCTTTAATTTCTTTTGGTTCTGTTGCTAAAAGGAAGAATTTTTAATTTCTTTTGGTTCTGTTGCTAGCTAAAAGGAAGTATTTAATTTCTTTTGGTTATGTTGCTTGACAAAGAAGACATAATCTTTACCTATGATTTTTAAAAGAACCATGCTTAATCTGCTTAAAATTCTAGAGGTTGCCTTTATCCAATATTTCAGCATGATTAAAGGGATAAAAACTATATTAGCCTACAAGTAACTATCTCACCCTAACAAGACTTCAATAGTATTCATTGGATTATCTTTCCTAAAGAGTAACATATGATTATATGAACACTCTCTGTCATGGGCACACTAGGAAAACTTTTATGGAAGAGGATGTATCAGTAACCTAAGGTAACTTTAGGTCATTCTCGTATGGACAAAATCAGACAAAATTATACATATGTATCTAATGTGCAATACATAATTTTATTTTTCCTTCAGACAAATCTTTAAAGACATCCAAATAAGAGAATATACCTTCCAACCCAATACCATCCCAGCCTGTAAAAAGGTTTTCAGACGAGCCTCCCTTTTCACCATGCAAAAGAACTCTTTAATAAAAATCGAAATAGGTGACTATGGACATGAAGCCTCTGATGGAAAAAGGGTTTAAGAGACTAACTTGTCGGGATACTAAACAGGTCTGCTGGCAACGGGTATCGGTCTGTGGTATGACTAGGCAAACCCATCAGGGTACTGAACAGGCCTATTGGCAATGGGGAATTCTACCTGGGGAAGGGATGTTTCTCACTAATTATCACAACTACCCCACTGGAGTACTGAACAAGTTTGATGGCAGTGGGTTCTGGTTGAGAAATGTCTCATCTATACTTGTCTAGTTGAAAAATTCACTTTTGTCATCTAAAAGATGAACACTACAAGCAAAGCTCATTGTTAACATTTATGAGATACAAATCCAGATTAATAAACAAAGATACTTATTACAATCAAATGTCCATTTGAGAATTACCCTAAGTCAACCTTACCGATCTAACATCTAAAGCCTACATTACCTAAGAAGGAAACTTCTTAAGAATGGAGCCCTAACTAGGGAGTCTCATCTACTTATACTGTGAAATTTATCCATAACATCTAATGATAGTAAATCTCTGAAGCAAGTTAGGTTGGATCTGTTCTTCCGGCAAAAATATAAAAACCTCCCTGTTGTCATTGTTGAATGCTACCCTTGTTAATAAGTCATCAAAAGAAAGGCAATTTCAATTTTTACGCATGTGATCATATGCTATGTGATAAATGTACTTTTGGAATTTGATTTGGTTTCCTTTCTCTTATCATCTTTTCTCCATTATGATACAAAGTGTTGAATCTTCTTGCATAAGGATATGCAACATCCTTGGCATGGGGGAGGGTCAAAGAGCTCCTTCAAAACTCTTTTTCAGACTCACATCTCATCTTCAGAAACCAACATACAACCTTGCAGAACTAGACACAAAAGAAGATAAGCACAGAATAAAGAAGTTTCATGAAGTATAGGAAATTCCAGTACCAAGCTTCCAGAAAACTCCAGCCTAAAAAAAAAAGGATGAACTCTGACAATCTGCAAGCTTCCAGAAAACTCCAGCCTAAAAAAAAAGGATGAACTCTAACAATCTGCAAGCTTCTAGAAAACTCCAGCCTAAAAAAAAAAAGATGAACTCTGACAATCTGCAAGCTTCAAATACAAAGGCAATCGCATATTCTATGGGTATTGATTATACAATGGTAAAAGTAAAGGTAACATGGTATTATTTATTTTCCTTTGCTTATAAAACTACAATAGGCATGAAAATGTATACTAGATCTTATGACCTTAGTGTTAAAACCATGCATCTAACTTTCACTTCCCTGATACCCATATGCTTAACCTTAATCAATCCTCTCATCACATAAGTGCTTGAAAATGATTGAAGGCAAAATCACATCAAAAGTGTGAATATGGAGCATGTCTAGTAATGATGAGCCACGAACGTGCTTCGTCCTTAAGCAATCATGAACATATCTCGTGTCATGAGCCACGATTCAACATCAAATTCACCACTCAGAAGTCCAATCACCTATCCCAAACAATAATGATGCTTTGGCACCCAACGTTTCATCCCCATCATTGCACTAACAGGCAGAAATGAAATGGCTTATCTGGGTTGCGAAGCCATCCAGATGAGCCTCATCTTGTCTTAATTTTCCTTTACGACATCTTTACTTAGACTCACCATATGAATTAGTTACACCATCACCATAGTTTTTTTTCCTTTACCAACTTTTCTCCAGTTCTGAGCTTACTCCTCCCTGCGATCTCCAGTACCAAACCCTTACCCTCATCAACTAACTAAATCCTTGCGCTACAACCCTATTTTTTTTTTTTCACAATTTATAAATATGGTTGTAAGTAGACATGAACCGGTCTTCTAGATTTATAGAGAGACCAAGGAGTTCCAACTGTGTAGAGAGAAGTATTCTAGAGTGGGATGGATGCCATTTTTGGAGAAATTCATAGGCTGTCATGAGAAGGTAGTTCACACATTTATTCAGGTTTACGATGGAGAGATTGTGCACATAGGCAATCTACAACTAACAATCAATGAAGAAACATTAAGGGAAGCCACATATTACCTAACAGAGGAGCCAAGTATTTCAAAGGAGTAGGAATCAACAAGAAAATGTGCCAATGATTTTTGAAAGAAGACCATCAGCACCCTAATTGGAAAAAGGGAATTCCTAGGAACTATATCAAGGAAGAATATCATCCAATGCCTGCTAGTCTTCAACGATTCCTCACTTGTGAGGGAAGGTATGTTGTAACCTTCATATATCATCTTAGGCTTCTATTACACTTTGAAGGAGGCCCTGAAATTGATTTCCCATATTTTTTATGGATGAGTCTGAACAAGATGGTAAGATTTGTCAAACCCCTATCAAAAACTGAGAAGACTAGCATTTACCATCAAGGTCTTATTAAGATGTTAGTTATACATGAAATCAGGAAGCAAAGGATTAGCTAGAAAATCCTCATCACTCAAAACCTTCCCACAGAAAACAGACCTGTAGAGGAATCCCATCTTGCTCCAGAGAAAGATAAGGAACCTCAAAAGAAAAAAGGGCAAGAAAGATAAGGTAACTCCATCATCCTCCAGAATAGTGAGCCAAAAAGATAAAGCTAGTAAACAAGCAGGGCTCTCTTCCACAGTCAATAAGATTTTTAAAATTCAATAATCAAAAGGTAAAACCAAATTAGTAGAGGAGACTTCAACAATATAACTTGAGGAGAAGGTTCATAAGATAAAAACTGTGAGGAAAGAGAAGAATATCTCTGAAAATAAAAGTGAACAGTCTATAGAACAATCCCCTGTAACCATTCCACAAACAGAAAAGAAGAAAAGGAATCCTGTGAGCACCCCTGATCCAGTACCCCCTTGTAAAAGAACCACAAGGAGCATGGAAAAGAAAGGAAAAACAGTTGTCATTCCTCATACAGATGAAGATCCAGTAGATCTTACCTCCCCTTCTGAAGACCTATCAGTCCAGGATGACATCCCTATATTGATCGAGAAACAAGTCACTATTAGTTTATGTGGGATGAGGGAGGAAGTGGAGGAAAGAGAATACATCCAGCTAGAAACAATGGGGTCAACAATAAAATTAACAAAAGAACAGATGAAGAAAAATATTGGGGAGCTGAAAAAACAAAACCAAGAACTCAAACAAGAAATGAAGGAATACTAACTATTGGACATGTATATCAAAAAGGAAAACGAGCAACTGAAGGCAACCAACCAACAAATTCAAGATGACCATGAAGAGACTTCTAATAAGATAAAAAAGGTACTAAGACTCTTACAATACATTAGGGTCATAAAAAGGGAGCTAAAAGCAGAAGCCTCAGCCATCAACATCATTGATCTACAGAAGTAAAGAATGGAGTCTCAAATTTTGAAAATTTTGGGTTTGTTTTAGTTGCATGAGAACATGCAATGATTTTGGCATGGGGGAATGTTTAGCCTCTAAATTGACATCCCCACTACCCTATTATACTCCTCATCTATACATTTTTGGCTTACCTAAGCTTGGATAAATGACAAAGAACACTACCATTAGCCATTGATGAGGTCAGAAGGTAAAGTATAATTAATTCATGCATTTTTGTGGTTTATTGAGCTAGGAGACTAAATGTTTCATGTACTAATGTTTTAATTTTCCATGTGTAACCTTTGACCTCTAGATGAGTCCAGCCTTTCTCTACCATCTCAACCATCCGATACTTATGCGCCAGATTTCCACTGTTCGAATCCGGTACCAAGCGCACCTTCCATTCAGATCCGGTATCGAACCATCCGTTGTCGTGATCTGGTACCAATGGCTGCAGACTATCGCGATCCGGTACCAACCACTTGTGAAATGTTCGGATCCGATACCATTTACCAAATCTCACCTGTCACGATCCAGTACCAATATAGGAAGCATAATATACCAAGTTTAGCTCTAGATTGTGCCAAAGATAATTGTTGGATGTTTGTTGAATCATTAAAGCTCTAGCAAGGTTATAATAAGCTTGTTTGTTTATTCCTTCATCCTCATAAACTTCATGTCATGAGGATGAAGCTCAAAATATGTAACCAAATATATAAATTTGATAATTGACTGATTTGCAAAAGATTTCACCTCCTTGTGTTTAACGACTAAGACTATTTAAATAGTCATGGCAAGGATGGTGGAAGTAGTAGAGAGTTAGTATAATCCAACATGTGAAGTAGCGTTACATATTGTAGAACATATTCTGAGTTGAATTTTAATAGAAGGATGTCATTTATTTCCAGGTCTTGATCATTTATGAATGAATGTGAGTTGAGTTGTTAGCATAGTTTAATTCTATGCTTTGAAATTTGAGTAAGAGGAATGCGTGGATTGAAAGAAAGCTTATTGTAGACTCCAGACGTTGACCTGTTGAAGCGGCAAGGTCCCACCACCCAACAAATTTTAGCATCCTTATAGATTAGTGTTAGTAGTTGATTTCAATAGTATATATGTTAGACTAGTTGAAGCTTTCACCCTTTCAGAGGATAGTAGTATAGTTCAATTTAGGTTTCTATTGTTTAGAGATCTTTACTTACTCTATTTTGCATATGCTATGTTTTTGTTTTTATGAATTTGATTTTGTTTCATGGACATGAATGTTGACAGCAGTAGTCAGACATAATTGATGGAGAACTATTGAAGTTTACAACAACACATTGTGAACCACAACATACTCAGTATATTGACTATTGAACTACCCATACTATGTCTCTATGATTGATGAGTGATGATTGATGTGTGATTTCCATTTCAAAAGCATGATTGCATAGTTATATTCCTGGGTCAGATAGAAAAGTTGATCTGTCAAAGAAATCCATCTCATACTTACATGTGCCTTAATTGAGTAGATAGCCTCTCTGTGAAACACAACCAAAGTGTGTTTTCATTCGCTAGTTTGCTTTATTTCTAGCATGCATAGTCTAGAATAGTTCTATACTCGTGACATTAAAATTACCTTTCTTACTGGTGTCTTGCAACTATGTTGATTACGAATCCTGGATTGATAATTAATGAGTGTATTATATTACACATATAAGTAGCACAATAGATGGATTCCAGAGCAACTTGGAAAACATTTATTTTAGTATGTGTATTATAAGCTAGTGATTGAACAATAAGAAATTATATATACTAGAGACTGAGATAAAAATCATTGTGATAATGGGCGTGGAGGCCATTATAATGACTCTTAATATGGTACATGTAACACCCTCATTTATAATATGTGTTTTAGTGATGTGTAATTAAATACGATGTATGGCCACAAGCCCAAATATGTAAATTGTCAACATTGTACATGATCGTAATAATAAAATAAATGTGATGTCAATTATGGGTGGACACAGACAGAGTAATTGGTGGCTAAGTTTCCACAAGAGAGGGGAATTCCTATGAATGTCTATGAAGGGATCCAGGGGGGGATTAATCATGGGTATTATTTCCAACCCACCTTCCTAAAATTATTACTTTGAGTGAACCTTCAAATTTCCTTTTGAGTGTATGAGAGCCCAATAATTAAACACATGTAAGAGGGGCTAGTGGGAAAAGTCACATCTCATAGTTATGAGAGCATGGGGGCCGAGTACAATCAACCTTGGGAATGCGATTCAACTCTCATGGGTAAAAGAGAATTTTGAGTGGCTATGGTAGGCAATTTTTACATGAAGTTTTTGGATCAGTAAGGGGGTGGGGAGAATTGGAACTTGAAGGCATCCATAGTAGATGTTGTGGGAATCTTGTTGGATATTTTTTTGCATGAATAAGTGGGCTATTAGGCCTATATAGAGGGATATTTTTGTGTGAGTGATTTCCTTTTGAACAATAGGTTGTTTTTTTAGTTCTCTCGGGGTAGATAGCATCCCTCGAGTCCCCATAATTAAATATTCCTATCCAACCTTATGTTGGAGACCTGGAGGGAAAAGGGAAGGACTGAGGGACTATGTGCAGTGAAGGGGGATCTGAAATACTTGGGTTGCATAGGTTGAGGGGAGGAGAGAGATGGAGGATTGGGACAGTTGTGGGAAAACTAGTTGGTTGTGGGAGTAAATTGGGCTATGAGAGACACTCTGTTTTGTGGAATTGTATCCTCAACTTAGGGGTGATTTGCTACTGAGATTTGGAGCATCAAATCTATGGTTGGGATGAAATTTTGTGCCCTACATCCAATTTCTCATTTGTTGTTACACTATATTTTTTTTAACCTTTGTTATTAGTTTTATTTGTGGATTTTTATTGTTGTGTATGAACTCTGATTTTTAAGAAAATATATGTTGTTGTGTATGATTTTTAATCAATTGCATTCATGCTATTAATTATTTCTACTAGATGCACACATTTTTAATTTGATGTTAGAGTGCATTTAGTTCATGGTATTAGAAAAATATTTATGGGTAAGGTAGTGGGGTCACTACAGAGTAGTATCAAAGCTATGGTTACAACACCAAGATTCTATGGGTCTACTGCAATAGCTAAAACTCAAGTTTGTGTGTAGATTTGGGTAAAAAATTATTTTTCCTACCCATGTGAATTTGGGGTGAAAGCTTAAATTCAAAATTGTGTATGTTATTGTTGTTGTATGGGGGTCAATTTTCCCCCTAAGTGGTTAAATTTGGCTCAGATGTCCAAGTCGGGCATTTTTCACAACAATCATGATAGTTATGAGCCCGAAAATTGTGAAAAAATGACTAAATATGAAGATTTCCTTTAGTTGTCAATGCAATGTGTCTCAACGAAGAATGGACATATTTCGCTAATGCATCGACAATAAATGATCTTTTTTGTCCGTGAACAAAGGAAGAATTTCGATGGAAAATAAGTTTTCATCAGTGAAACATTGACAAAAAATAGGTTTTTTTCATTGATACGATATGTGATTTTGTTACCGATACACCAGTGGGAAAATGTGATTTTTTTATCGATACACCGATGGGAAAATGTGATTTGTCGCCAATACATCAGTGGGAAAATGTGATTTCGCCATCAATAAACCAATGGGAAAATGTGATTTCTCCCCCAATACAACAATGAGGAAAGAAAATAAATCAACAACAAAAGGAAGAAGACAAGTCATCAAGAAAAACAAAATTTCATCGTTGAAACATGAACGAAAAAGATACGTGTTTGTCATCTGGAAAAAAATAGGGTTTCGTCCGTGAAACATTGGTGATAACATGGGTTTTAATGACCAATACCCTGGTAAATAATAAGTATTTGACGCTGATAATTAAGACCGCATCTGTGGGAAAAAGTGTTTTATTACCGAAATGTCGATGAAAAAGAGCGCTTCGTCGCTGAAACGTCGATGAGAAAAAAAAAGTGTTTTCATCACTGGTACATTGATGAAGAAGAATTTTATTTTCCATCAATACATCAGTAGGGAAGAAAGACCTTCCATCAACGATAAAGGAGATCTCTTTGGTGGAAAATAATTATTTTTGAGGTCGATACGTTGGTGGGGAAAAGACATCTCGACACATCGACGAAAAATAGGATTTTTGGGTCGATGCATCAACAAGGGGAATATACCTTGATCACCGATAAAGGAGAAAGAGAAGAAGCAGAAAAAAAGGAAAAAAAGAAGAGGAATAAATATAGGAAGATAGAAGAGAGAGAAGAAAAGAGGAGGAAAAGGGAAGGAGAAAACCAATAATTTACAAAAAAAAAAATTGGAGTCCAAAAATTGTTTTGGGAATAATAGGAGTAGTTTAACTCCAAATAGGATGAAATTTTAGGTCTGTGTCTATAGTGAAGAGTGCTACAAGAATTCATGTGAGGCCCAATATCTCATTTTACTTCCATTTTCCAAAAAAATGTGAAATAATGGCTTTTGAAGGTCTGGGTCCCGCTTGATAACTGGGACCCAGATAAGGGTGAAAATTTTATAGATATATCAAAAAGAAGGCATGAATATACCCATTTGGACCTCTACCAAATTTCAAAGGGGTTTGGAGTGGAAATGTTGAAATATGGAAAAATCCACTATTTTTGGGCGTGTTGTGGATTTTTCAAAACTTCAAAGTAACAAAAAGGACCCTATATCACCTATATATAAAAAATTATTTACTCGACTTTTTATCTACTCATCAATATAGACAATTTTTTCTTGAGGGGATTTTTTCCAATGCTACTCCATTTAGAAGATAGCCATTTTTGGCCAAAAATTATGAGTCTAGAGGAAATGCAAAAGGGAAAAATTGGCAATGCTAGATCATTGTAAAAGTTGGATGGAGTGTCAGATCCTAAATTTGAGAGTTTCTATGCATTCAAAATCATGAATGTTGTAACACACTCAAACCCTAACCCACATTAAGTTATTAGGCTACACAAAATTTATTTTTTCTTTCCTCCAAATTACCTTCCTTAACCACACTTCCAAATTCAAATATGAACTCATAACTCAGTTTTGTTCATCGATGTCTTTCCAATGACTATAAATATACTCAAATTTGAGCTCAAGATCAAAAGTTACGACCTACTAAATTTTTTAGGACTTTTCCACCAAAAACCACCTCATGTCCATGTGGCACCCACATGGACCCTTGCCATCTGTACCATCCAACATGGCTCTCCCTGGGCATTGATTTGTTAGGAAACATAACCTTCTACGTGGTGTATCCCAACCAATAATGGATGGACACATTACATAGACCGGCGGATGGAACTTGGAGGCAGAACCATACCCAACTGGGCGCTAGGATCCGATGGATCCCCAACCGTTGACAAAAATAAAAACATTATCGGTTTCCTAATCCCTGGAACCTTACCCCACTAGGCACTGGGACCCGGTGAAATCCATATAATGCTCATCAATAAATGTTGAAGCCGACTATCCCATTGGCACCAAAGGCACACAGTTTTGACGTGGCATGGCACCTGCCATGACACCTCATAACTAGACTGGATTGTAGGATGACGTGGTATGATAACATGGCACAAACACATGGAAATTGAAATAGTAATTTTACATGGATAAGTTGATGTGGCACAACATGTGGTTGATGGCGTGGCATGACACATGCAAGCTAACGCCATCACGTCCTCCATGCCTCTAATAGAACTCTATGTTGGAACTTTGGATATCCAAGACACATGGAACGATGTCCTTCATGACATGTGGACCAACCACGACACAACCTATGGACCGAAATGGAATTGCACATCACCACAAGGCACAAGGGATCCTCCCCACCGAACCCTTCCTCGGAACCTTAATGCACTAGGAATACGAGAAATTGGACTCCTTAAGAATTCCTCACAAGAAATATTCTGGTTGTCCAGTGGTCTGATTATCTGGGGTGTCGAATCCCTCTTCATCTTACTTTGGAAATAAACGATTGATAACCCTCAAAATTCCTATGATTAATAAAACCGCAAAGGAAAAGGGATGTAACCCTACCTAATCAGGCATCTGGGAGACCAAGTAAAACTTAATGGGATGAGTCCTTGGAGCTATGGTGGACCAGAGGTTCAGTTACATCTCTCCCACTAATACATTGTGCCCTTTTTTTGATGATTTACCGACGCATGTTCATCACCACATTGTCCCAAGTACGACGAACAAAACAATCCTTTTTTTTTTGCATCTGCCTCGTCACAATTATGACCTTCAAGAGTTCATCGCAAGATCGATGGACCTGATTGTCGTAATAGAAACAAAGTTTCCCTAATATTTTCATCCCACTACCATCACTTTATCGTCACTTTTGCATCAAAATATTGACACACATGTGATAATGGTTCAACGAAATAGTGAAAACCTGTGATAAACAGGTAGAAAACCTCCCATGAAACTTTGACAAACTTTCGACGAAGGAGTGATGAGGCTACCATATATATGATGGTTTTCTATACACCCTTTTTGTTGAACTATTGAAGGATTTTTTACAAACTTTCAACGAAGAAGTGACAAGTCTATTGTATCTCCAACGTTTTTCTTAAGCCCTGTGCATCAGAATATCGATGATCAGTGTCGTGGATATTCCGACGACTTTATATATATATATATATATATATATATATATAT
>ML790856.1:177648-248832 GCA_009831015.1 Picea engelmannii
GAGAGAGAGAGAGAGAGAGAGAGAGAGAGAGAGAGAGAGAGATTTAAAAGAACACTCATACCATAACATTGGTCACAAAACTCTTAAAACTAACATACTTACCGAATAAATATGGGATACATGCAAGTGTCCAATAGAAAATCGATGGATAGAATAAATAACAACACTAAGCACAGAATTGAAAGGCATTCACAAAGGGAAATGAAACCAATAATAACATTATTAGGAATGTACAGTACCAAAATATAATCCACAATAGATACTCTAATACTAAATTAAGCACATGTCAGAATATTAATATGGATAAAGTCATGGACAAAGTGATTAAAGACAATAGAATTTGGAGTTTCTAGTTTGAAGAGAAATATTGTATGAACTCATTTAATATAGTTAATGGCTCATCACATAGATTGGGTAAAGAAAATGATGAGGACGACAAAGATAATGTTAACTCTAATTCTTCAAATCTTGTTCTTCTATATTTTGAATCTAGTGCTTCAAATTATGTTGTTCCATATTTTCACTATAATTTTTGGATTGGGGATTGTATAATAGAGATAAAAAAAATTTACTTTGAATGACACATTAAATAGATTAAATAGGAATACTATCAATGACGACACTAGACATTCTTTTACAGTGAAGGATATTTCCTTGGATGCCAACCATGATTTCCAAGTGATGAGAGGCAAAGCCAGGACCAACTCCATTGTCTTGTGAGGAATTTCTTGGAGCCCAAAAATTGTGAGTAGTGAAAAGGTGGATAATTATGTTGAGATTACTAAGAATAATAGAGAAAAATATGTCACATTGGATATTCACTAGGATAATTAGGTTAGTGCTTTCTTGGTTGAATCCAACATTAATGAAAACCCAAGGCACAATGTTGAAAACCATGAAGAAATTGCATTAAGTGTGGTAAATATATATGAGGATGGTCGTGAAGGTAGAAATAGCATGATAGATACCTTAAACACTAACATTAATTTTGGTACCTCTAACAATGGAAAGTACGAAAGATATGACAACCTTACAACCACAAGGTCTCGTGAAAGCAAAAAGTTAATTCTTAATATTTCAAGCATCACATTGATAATAACTCTAAGATATTATTAGAGAGGGATCAAGTTTACTATATCCCCTCACAATATTCCGATCAAAGATATCTTATGTAGCATTGGCAATGGAATTAAATATTTTTCAGATGATTTCAAGTAAGAAATTAGGCAAGATGATCAACCAACGTACTTCTAAGTTAGTTGAGATATGACCGATATCCACACTTCATAATTTCCAAGGGGATACATACAAACAAATGTATGGGGTATCTATGGGCTTCCCTCTCTTTCCAATTGTATCCAATTTTTTCATGGAGGTCAATATTGAAAGAAAATCCACTATTTCTTCCCTTGCTCAACCTAAGATTTGGATCAAAATTGTGGATGACACCTTTGTTATATGGTCCCATGGTCATAAAAAATTAGAAAATTTTATAACCACCTTAATAGATAATATAAACACATAAAATTTACCATGGAAGTCTAGGTTCAAGGAAGCCTACCCTTCTTAAATGTGTGGGTCATAAAAAGACTACACACATTTAAGTACGATGATGTTTCATTAAGTACGATGTTGAATTGAACTGTATAAAGTTTTATTTAATAAATTAAATGGAATATGTATTGGATTTCTAGACTCGAGTAGGAATATTTCCATTATATTATAATTCTTTTAACGAGGTATCAATACTCCTAGATCTCCAAATACCAAAACAAAAAACTGCTAAAAATAACAATTTCTTGGAATCTGATGAAAGTAACTTTGGAATGAACTTTGATCAATGTCTAGATGCACCTATAATGGAACGAGAGCAATGGAATATTTTCAGCTCCATAATTACTTGGAAAATACCAAGGCAAATATATTCATCTTCAATATGAATGGAGGAGCTTCCATATGGTGGGAGGACCTCAAAGAAGTTAAGGGATTGAAGGAAAGAAAGACTACTTGGAAGAAATTTGAGAAATATTCTAGGAAGGATTATCTATTAGAACAGTAGTATGATGGAAAGATTAAATAGTTCCATGAGAATAAGTTGGGGAAACTTACCATGGATTCTTATGCCAAGAGGCTCTTAGAGTTCTTGAGGTATGTTCCTTACCTCAAGGATGAGAAAGTGAGAATACAGTGTTTCCTCGGTGGTTTTCCACAGTCCTATCAGGATAGGATTGAGTTTAATGAGTCTAATGCTTTGGAGGATACCATTAGGAAGGATAAGTGTTGTTATGACCAATCCAAGCATAGGAAAGAGCCTCTTAGGGATTGGAAGAGGAAAGATAAAACCATATTTCAAAGAAAGGAATTTAAACCATCCCAATATAAGAATCCTAAGAAAGGCTCTCAATTTGTTCATCCAAGAAGAAGTATGCACCATTAGAACTTTCCATCTCATAGTGGAAATGGGCTAGTAGATATAGTAAGAGAGAAAGTATAGCAAATAAAGAAAGGACCTCTACATTGTTGGGATTGTGAACAGGCACATCTATTGAGATATTTCCCTTATAGGAAACATGCAAGTAAAAGAGTTTAACATATTCAGGAGGCTACTACATTTATTGAAGTGGCCAGAAGTTGTAAATGTGTTGAACCTGCATAGAATAGATTTAGTTGGGAATTGACATACACAGTTGTAGAGAAAATATGAGAAAAGGGACGAAGGAGAGAAAGAATGGAATAATTCTCATTAACCATATTCCACACTCAAAGAGTGAATAATTTAGAATAGATATAGGATACATGAGTAACTAATGGACCATAGTAGTGGTATATAGAGATCTAGACACTCACTGATAGACATTAGAGTGAACTACCACCTAGTCCTAGTTAATTGATCTATGCAATCACCAGTTAAATGAGACACATGTGTGGAAGTGAGATACAATTGTTGGTTATAATATCGAGGTTTCCATGCATGAGTGACTTCCACTAGTCTAACTAAGTGTAACTAACTCTGAACTGAAGAGGAACACCCTATTTTGTAGGGGAATATTGTCTAGAGAGAATATTTTCATCTAGGGAGTCCTTCTCAACATTGGACTATCAAACTTAGAAAAATAATTCTAGGTGAGTGTGTAATATCTCCAACACCCACCTGAACACTACTAGGGTGTATATGATGAATGGGTCCTGGAAACCAAGGCCATATTAGGTACCCATTGTACAATGCATATAAGAATGAGACACTAGAAAAATGAGGAAAGAGGGAAAACTTCATGGAAAAAAACCCCCCTCAAATTACAATGGATAAAAAAAGAGAAGGAACAAAAAACAATTGCTAAGCAACCCCGTCCTTCACTCTAAGAAGGCCTCACAACTGTGGAAGTTTGTGATCATTGAAGATTTTGTTGAAGATGTAGATGTCTGCATGAATCTGATGAAGTAGATGCACCATTGAGATGTCCACACATATCCACTTTCTCTTTTTGTAATGAATAAGATCCAAATAAATTTTGGATAAACTTTTGAAAACTATGTCGTCGTTTCTAGAAAAACGCTGAAATTTTGTTGATTTTAAAATGATCATAACTTCACTTCCTGAACTCTGTTTCAAATAGTTTTTTTTAATTCGATATTTTTCCTAGAAAAAATCAAATATACAATTTGTTTATGCAAATTCTTCTAAAAATATATCATAAATGAATCTGATGTGTGCGACCCCCTTTTTGTCTCCTGAGATGCATGCATGGCGCATGCATGTTGCTCCTGAGATGCATGCATGGTGCATGGAAAAGTTTCACCATGTGACTCTTGAGATGCATTCATGATATATTTTGTATGAAATTTAGAGAACAAATCTGAAATGGAGTAGACATCATCTTCAATTAATGGAACAAGAATTTGTGTAGATACTTTTGTAGAAGACTCTTCATAATAAGAGGATTGATCTTCTGATGGTTTCTCTTCTAGATCTATCTTTTGAATCTTTTGCATAAATCTTCCTTATTCCCAAATAAATCCTCCAATATTCTCCATAATTAGTTTGGAGTTGAGTCTTGTGAGTCATCATATACTTGGTGGATAATTTCAGGAGAAATAAACCAGAGGATACATCCTATGACCATATCTTGTCTATTGAGAACGTCATTTTTCGCATCGATGGAATCAAGCTCCACTTCCATTTCATAGTTATTTGGTACAAGCCTCTGCATTTGATCTGAAGAAAAACTTTTGGCTTCCACTCCAAATAGTTATGAGGCGTGAGAAGTATTGTCGATGAATAATCCATCTTTTTTGCGTTCTTCAATCTTTAATACCTACAAAAATAGATTGGTGTGTCTTTTTCCTATCAATCTGTTGGCTCTGATACCATGTAAATGTGTTGAACCTGCACAAAACAGATATAGTTGGGAATTGACATACATAGTTGCAGAGAAGATATGAGAAAAGAGAAGCAAGAGAGAAAGAATGGAAGAATTCTCATTAACCGTATTCCACACTCAAAGAGTGAATAATTTATAATAGATATAGGATACATGAGTAACTAATGTGCCATAGTAGTGATCTAAAGAGATTTAGACACTCACTGACAGACATTGGAGTGAATTTCCACCTAGTCCTAGTTAATTGATCCATGCAATCATAAGTTAACTGAGACACATGTGTGGAAGTGAGAGAGACACATGCAATTGTTGGTGATAAAAGTGAGGTTTCCATCCATGAGTGACTTCCACTAGTATAACTGAGTGTAACTAAATTTGAAATGAAGAGGATCTCCCTATTTTGTAGGGGAATATTCTCTAAAGAGAATATTATCATCTAAGGAATCATTCTCAACATTGGACTATCAAACTTAGGAAAATAATTCTTGGTGAGTGTGTAATATCTCCAACATAAGTGTGTCAAGGATATATGCAGTTGTTGGGAATCAACAAGCAGACCACCAAGATTCTATGGTGGATCTAGAAGATATAATTCCCCAGTAACCTATTTCTATTTTGATTTACCCTAGTTCTAATCTTAGTTATTTTTCACCTCAAGTTTTTAAAGCATGTTCCTTACAAATAAATAAGCATGAAAAATCAAGGTTGGTTTAGTTATCCACGGGAACTAAGAGAAAAGTGGTAGAGGTAATAGAGGTGTGTCCATTCAAAATGAGTGGACTGCACACTCAATCAACCTTGAATATCCATGTTGGTTGTGGAGAATGGTTATATTATTGATTTAGAGGTCTTGTTTCAGTCACATTTGGACCCCGCTATTTGAAGGGGGGGGTGTGGGGAGACTTCCCCCCCTGGAAAGGGTTCAATGGAAGTGCCCCCGAAGAGAAATTTTTAGAGAAATTTTGTTGTAAAATACTGTAATTTATAGTCAATCTAGACCATTCATTATAAGGTCACAGATCTGATGAGAGAGGTTCTGTTAGAATTTTTTTTCCCTAGAAGGAAACCCTCTTTTATGAAGGAATTGTAGTGTGGCTGCGTATGTGAGTGAATATTTTATTCTGAGAGAGGAGACAATGAGAGAGATAAGAGGAAGTTACAACGGGTATGTTGTATGATGTATCCCTTCATTTGTTGGATAATAATAAAAGGAAGGACCTCGCAATTTCTCTAGTGGGCGTAGCCCACACTGGGTGAACCACGTACATATGTGTATCTATTTTATTTTTTATCTTCTATGTTTTATTTCCGCATTTTTATTTTATTTTATTACTCCACGATTCTATTTTTATAACAATTGGTATCAAAGCGAAAGGTAACTCGTAGGAAAAGAGGGTTCCTAGTTCGAGTGGGAGCAATGGAGGAAGATGGAAATTTTAAGTTCGAGAAATTTAATGGTCAAAACTACCATTTATGGAACATGAAAATAGAAGACTATATATATCATAAGGATATTTTCCTACCGTTTGGTGGAAAATAAAAGCAGTCAGCAAGTATGAAGGACGAAGAATGGGAGATTCTTTACAGAAAGGCATTGGGAAAGACACAGATGTTCTTGGAAGTGTTATTGGCGTTCAATATATCAAAAGAAATGACAATCAAGGATCTGATGAAGGCATTGGCTAAACTATATGAAAAACCCTTGGCCTCCAATAAGGTATTTCTATTGAAGCAATTATTTAATATGAAGATGTCAAAAGGTGGGTATGTTTATGACCATTTAAATGAATTTATAATGGTTACTAATTAGCTAAGTTATGTAAAAGTGGAATTTGATGATGAGGTTAGGGCTCTTATAATCTTGTTCTCATTTCCATAAAATTGGAATGACTTGGTTATGGATATAAGTATCTTTGTCTCTGGATCAAACACTCTGAAATTTGATTGTTGGCATATTTATTACGGGAAGATAGAAGGCAGAGTATTTGTTTATTATTGATGGCAAGATTAGCCCAATGATGATGAATAAGAGAAAGTAGAAGCAAGACAAGCAACGCAACGATGATCGCATGGCGGAAAATCCTGAAATAGGTACACTCCATTTCGAAGTTTCGCAGAACGAGAAATCAGAATTTTGGGTACTGGGAGTTGGAAGTGTCGAAACACTTCACCACAAGAGTCTCGAAATCGCGAAATGAAAAATGCCAAAATCCCGTGAAACCACGACGTTTTGGAGTTTTGGATACCAGGAGTTGGAGGAGTCAAGTGTCGAAACACTTCACCACAGGAGTCCCAAAGTCGCGAAATGCGAAACACCGAAATCCCACAAAACCACGACGTTTTAGAGTTTCGGATAAAGGGAGTTGGAGGAGTCAAGTGTCGAAACACTTCACCACAAGAGTCTTGTAACGCTCCCACAACCGTCATCCATCCCACTAGTCGGGCAGATGCTACTTTGCGGAACAACGTCATTTTTATGCTTAATTAATAACATGCATTTAAAATAGGTTAAACACATTTAAACTTTGAGTCAACACAAAATTACTGCTGACATAAATAATCCATGGAATTAACATTAAGTCATATGCAAAGAAGAATACATGATAAATATAAATACACAGACATGCGAAACATAATTAAAACATCGTCTAGTACTTATCTTTGAAACAATGGTAATCCCACCAACCACATGCAGGCCTTCCACGAACCTCCCAACCTTAGACCACGCTGCTCATCAAGCTCAGTAGTGGGTCACCCTCGAGCTGGGACTAAGCTCCACCCCAAGGTAAGGAATCGTAGGCTAGGCTGAGGTTATAGGGAAAACAACACAGAATGACTGGAAGGATTCTTCCCAGGATGCCATCTTATGCCCACTACTCTCGGACTCTCATTCCCCACATGCCTGTTCCTCCTGGAGGTATACACCTTCACAAGAACAGTCCATCAGTGCTACACCTCCCTCTCTAGGTCTCGGAAACAGGCCATATCAGGAAGTCTCAAAGCCTGAAGCTGGTGATGGACACTCTCTGGAAGAAACCACTTCCCAACAAACTCTCTCACCCGGAAAGAGTTGCTCATAGGCCTGACAACCTACCTCTTCCAACAACAATCACCTCCCTCACCTGGAGAGAGGTTACACATAGGCTCGACACAGACTTACATTGGCCAGTAAGCCACGTGCAGTATAGCACTACGTGGCCACGATAGCCAACTGGGAAAACAGACATGGGCTTCCCAAACAAGCTCCGCAATCATGGGATAGAATCATGGTTTTGGTTTCAAGATTGCACCAAGTGTACAAAGATTCCACGCACGAGCTCAAACTATTCAGAAAGAGGATGTACCGGCTATCTCAGAAATCAACACAGGATTTTTGGCTTCCAGGGATGCACTAGGGTATTCTTACAGAGGTCAGACCATTCACGTTCAGATGGTCAGGTAGAATGGAGGAGGAACCCCCAACACAGCTCAACCCAACAGTTTTATCTGCATGTGCTTGGGTTAACACTTGTCACCCATGAAACTGCATGTGTTCCTTCAGCATGCGTTCCTTCCATTTGGAAGTTTCTTGTCCTTCCAAAAGAACTTAGGATTAAACATATTATTCACATGTCTTTTGGAATAATATTAAAATATTATTCCCAAGGACTTAAGACTCTAGGCTTAGCCCCTAGGCTCAAAAATTAGCCCCTCTTACCACCTTCCAGCCCCTAATCCCTTGCCCACTCTGTGCAAGCTTAGTCCCCCATCACGCATTCATCGTGGTCGGTCTGCATACGGTGGTGTTTATATTTTTATTAATAATGTGCATAGATACATGTACAAAATCAAGCTCTTGGCCTTCAACACTTAGGCTCTCTAGCCTAACAATCACATAAGCCCACCAACTTATATAAACTTGGCTCACCAGCCTATAAAACATTTTTACAACTCATTTCATAAACAAAATTTACAACTGGGCTCGGCCTTAGGGACATTACAAGTCCCGAACTCGCGACATGCGAAATCATGAAATAATCCTAGCTGTCGGATCAAGGATTGATCTGGACAGTTGATCACACACGATGAAGGCCCGTGAAGTTTCAAAATCATCATAATATTTGGACCATTGGGTCCATAGGACACGTGGCAAAAGATTGTCATTTCGCTGACTGGAAAGTCAAAGGAACGGGGTTCTCTAATCTCTCGAACTTGCGATATGAGAAATCGTGAAATGCTGAAATGATTGAAGCTAGTCAAGCTAAGCTCCTTTTTTTCGGAGTTTCGGGGATCGTGACATGGAGCATCAAGATATCTAATCACAAGGAATGTCAAAATGCGAAATGCCGAAATGATCGAAGCTAGTCAAGCTAATCTCCTTTTTTCGGAGTTTCGCAGATCACGACATGGAGCGTCAAGTTATCTCATCACAAGGAATGTTGAAATGTCGAATTGTGAAATGGAGAAATAAGTGTGAGACCCATCATTTAATCCAACGGTGCAGGTGAACTTGAATATGATCGGAGAGCTACTGTTTCACCTCATAGTTAATAGATAAGTTACGATTCAATTAGCAAAACTGATTCATAATTCTTGGATGGTTGGAATTTCAGTTGACCAAAGAGTTTTAGTAGGGTTTGAGGGGTCATGGATGGGATGGGTTGAAGAAAATAAACAGGCAGTGATGGGATAAGTGTGGTTGTGCTGACTGAAAAATGAGTTGAACTATAGAAAGATAAAACGACAGTATGCGCAGTGTGAAGAATGCTTAGAGATAAGTAACAGAAGCTGAACAGAAGAGAAAAGGTGAAGGGAGCAGAATGTGCACATATCAAAGAGAATGATAAGCATAGAGAAAGAACAGCTAGACAGAGACAACAAGTCAAGCCAAATATGAACAGAGCAGAAGAATAGTGTAGCAGAGAAGAATTACAGAACAGTGAAGAAGTGGTAAGAATTGATTTATCTGTGTGTTGGTTATTCAATCATTTATTTGTATTAAGGGTGGTAGGGAGGTGCTAGGGAGGAATATTTTCCTCAGAGGTTCAAGTGGATGCTTGAACACAGGGAGTTGTAGCTTCCATCTGGTTGCAGCTAGAGAAACCAGGGTGGCAGGGTGGTGCAAGGGAGAACAAGTGTTCTCTGTTATACAGGTTGGATACTGTGTAACTGGAAGTTGGTGCTTCCATCCAGTTAGTGCTGGAATACTCAGGGAGTTGGTGCTTCCTTCTAGTGGGTGATAGAGAAACCAGAGAGTTGGTGCTCTCAAACAAGTTGGAGCTTGTAAAATAGAGGTAGTAGCCTCACATTGAGTTGGTGCTCAATTATAGATGATGTACAAAACTTAAAAGACTGCCTATCATTTCGAAGAAGAAGAGGTTTTCTCCCTTTATGGGTTTCCTCGTGAAAATATGTCTCTGTGTATATATTATGTGTGAGTGATGCTCATTATTTATGTTGTTCATATATTGTATAATATTGATGGTCACTTGGAGAAAGATTAAAAAAAAATGGCTTTATTGTTAATATTGTTTAAGCACAATAACAACTGATTCAACCCCCCCTCTCAGTTGTCTTAGTAATTTAAACAATTGGTATCAGAGAAGGTTCCTTTTATTTAAAGGTAGATATGTAAGATTAAACATGAAAAGTCATGAAGGGACTTTAGCCAGTAAGCCTCCTCTGTTTGATGGAAAAATTTTTGCCTTTTGGAAGGTTAGAATGAGAACATACCTAATGGCCTTAGGTGTTGATGTTTGGGATGTAGTAGAGACTGGATACATAAAGCCTGTTGTGCTAGCTTCCAAGGATGGTAAGTTAGAATTTATCTTTAATACTAAGGGAATGAATGCTATCTTGAATGGACTTGCATAAGCTGAGCTTGTAAAGGTGATGCATCTTCAAACTGCCAAAGAAATGTGGGATAAACTTATTAGAAGCTATGAAGGAAATGAGAAAGTAAAAGATGCCAAACTTCAAACATTTATATTGAAGTTTGAACAACTAAAGATGAATGAATATGAAACAGTTAACAAAATAGAAGAGGCAAAGAAAATAGAATACATACTGAAACAACAGTTGTCAAAGAAGAAAGCGAGGTGTGAATCCTTAGAAGAAGAGATAGTAAAAACCAGAAAAAAATGGAGAAGTTTAAGGGATTGTATCACCAAAATATGCCAAGTATTAAAGCCTTAGAAGGATTGACCTCCATTCTAAATCAACAAAGAAACCCAAAGTTGAAAGTTGGATTGGGGTATGAAGAAGGATCAAGTAGTGATCATCCAAGTAATATAGAACCTATCAAGTTTTTCAAATCTTCAAACATTTTCAACAGTCACTCTGCAGAAACAAAGAGAGAAAATCAACCGCCCAGGAGGAGTAAAGAAAAAGGTGCCAGAACTGAATTTGTAGAACAAGGAAATAATACACTTCTTGCTCAAGGAAATCATCAGTATGGAAGAAATCGATTTGCTCAAAGAAGACAAATTCTTTCAAGGTACAAAGGTTTTTTCTATGGTTATTGTTTTTTCTGCTCTAACTTTGGTCACAAAGCTATAAATTTTTCTTTAAGATTTAGATATGAGCAATCAAGGTTTTCAAGGAATAATTATCTGCCACCACAAAGATTGAGACAACCAAGCAACAAACAATCACAGACTATAAATCATGTGATAACTAGGAGAAGGACACAGATGAAATACAACAACAGTTATGAGCATAACAATCTTTATGATCTGTTATTCAGTGATCCAGAATGTTACAACTGCCATAATTATGGACATAAAGCTGCAAACTGTCACTTAAGGACCAGATTTGATCCCCACTGCTGAAAATGTCAAGGTTTGGAAGAAGAAAGAAGATGACAAGTGTGGATTAGTGTTATCAGCCCAAAGACAGATGAATCCTTGGTATATTGACAATGGATGTTCCAAACATATGACTGGAGACAAAAGTAAGTTTCTAACTCTAAGAGAAAGCAAATCAGGGAATGTAACTTTTGGAAATGATGCACCAAGAAAAATAAAAGGTAAAGGAATGGTAAGTTTGAGTAATGGAAAAGGGAAATCTCAAGATGTGTTGTTTGTAGAAGGTCTGAAACATAATCTTCTTAGTGTTAGTCAAGTCTTTGACCGAGGATGTGAATTCGTTTTTACCTCTAAAGACTATAGAATAAAATTCGTGAATTCAAAACAGCTAGTTGAAAAGGAATAAGAACAGAAAACAATGTCTTTGTGTTAAAAGAAGAAAAAGAAGAATGCCACTTAAGCAAGTATGATGAACGTTGGTTGTGGCATAGGAGACTTGGACACCTAAATTTGATTATATAATCAAGCTTAGAAACAATGGGGCAGTAAAAAATCTTCCAAAGATATCAAAGCCATACGACTCTATCTGTAAACCCTGCCAGATAAGAAAGCTTACTCGCACTCAGTTCAAATCTAAAAACTTTCCTTCAAAAAAAAAACCTCTCCATTTAGTACATATGGATTTATGTGGACCATCAAGGAGAGAAGGTATAGGAAAATAAAATTATTTTATGTTGATTATTGATGATTATTCTAGACTAACATGGGTTTCTTTTTTGAAGGAAAAATCTGAAGCATTTGAAAAATTCAAAGTGTTTAAGGCTCTGACTGAGAATCAAATAGGAAATAGATTAAAGGAAATAAGGTCTAATAGAGGAGGAGAGTTTAGTTCATGGAACTTCAAAGAGTTCTGTGATAAACATGGGATCAAAAGAGAGTACACAATTCCAAAGAATCCACAGCAAAATAGAGTTGTTGAGAGGCAGAATAGATCAGTACAACAAATGGCTAGATCAATGATGAATGAAAGGAACATACCTCAGACATATTGGGTAGAAGAAATTCATAAAGTTGTTCATATCCTTAACAAATCTCATCTCAGGCCACGCAGTGACAAGACTCCTTATGAACTATGGTTTGGAAGACCTGCTTCAATCAAGAATTTTAAAGTCTTTGGGAGTAAATGTTATATCAAGAAAAATGATGAAAATATTGGCAAATATGATGACAGGGCTGATGAAGGTATCTTCTTGGGTTATGCTACAAATAGTAAAGGGTACAGATGTTACAATAAGAGACTAGATAAACTGGTTAATTGTATAGACATAAAAGTTGATGAAGAAATTCCGGTCAGAAATGTAAGCAATGTTGAACCAAGCACAAAAGATATAATTGAAGATGAAGATAAACAGGTCCAAGGTTCAGAAAGGGAAGAATCTGAATCAGACGAAGATACAAATACTCAAGATGATACAAATCAGCAGAAAGAAGCAAAATTACCTCTCAAAATTGTTAGAAAGAATCATCCTAAAAATCAGATAATTGGAGATATAGATAAAGGAGTTCAAACAAGAAGGAAATTGATTAAAGACTCAGAACAATCTCATGTTGCTTTTTTATCTATGACTGAACCTAAAAAAAATTATGAAGCCATCCAACATGATGATTGGGTTAGAGCAATCAATGAAGATCTTGATCAGATTGAGAAGAACAATACTTGGGAGCTTGTCCCTAGACCTGAAGATAAAAATGTAATAGGTTCCAAATGGGTGTTCAAGAATAAAATGAATGAAAAAGGACAAGTTGTTAGAAATAAATCCAGATTGGTCTGTAAAGGGTATGCACAAGTTGAAGGTCGGGACTTTGATGAAACTTTTGCACCAATGGCAAGATTGGAAGCCATCATAATGTTTCTTGCTTATTCATGTCATAAGAACTTTAAAGTTTATCAGATGGATGTTAAGTTAGCATTTCATAATGGAGATCTAGAGGAAGAAGTATATATGGAGCAAAAGGATTTTCATTGAGAGATAATCCTAATTATGTTTGCAAGATGAAGAAGGCCTTATATGGACTGAAACAAGCACCATGGGCTTGGTATTATAGACTGGACAATTTTTTAGAAGACAAAGGACTTAAGAAAGGTATTGTTGATAGCAATCTCTACATTAAGTCTGAAGGTGATAATTTTCTAGTTGTTTTGGTTTATGTAGATGATATTATTTTTTGTTGTACTAATGAATCATCTATCCAGTGGTTTGCTAATTCTATGCAAATAGAATTTGAGATGTTCATGATAGGAGATTTGTCATATTTTCTTGGCTTACAAGTAAAACAGAGTTCTTCAAGAATATTTATCTCTCAAGAAAAATATTTGAAAGAGATGTTGAAGAAACTTCAGATGGAGGATTCCTCTCCTGTTAGCACACCTATGGTGGTTGGTTGCAAGCTCAGTAAAAATGATGTTTCACCGGATGTTGATCAAAGGACATATCGCTCTATGATAGGCAGTCTTTTGTACATCACAACATCCTATCCTGATATAATGCAAGCTGTTGGAATGGTAGGTTGTTATCAGTCTAATCCTAAACAAATTCATTTGGTAGATGTCATAAGGATATTCAAATACTTGAAGGGAACAATGACTTATGGTCTGTGGTATCCTAGAAATCAGAATTTTCAGTTAACTGCTTATTAAGATTAAGATTGGGTAAACTGTGTTGATGAGAGAAAACACACCAGTGGAGGAGCATTCTTCTTGGGTGACTCATTAGTAGTATGGCTTAGTAAAAAGAAAGGATCTATTTCCTTATCAACTATAGAAGCAGAGTATATTGCTACTGCTACTTGTTGCACTCAGATTTTATGGATGATACAAACTCTTGCAGATTTGAAGGTAACTTACACTGATCCCATTCCACTTCATTGTGATAACACCAGTGCCATTAGTGTCTCCAAGAATCCTGTTCTTCATTCCAAGACTAAGCATATCCCAATAAAATACCATTTTCTCACAGAACAAGTTACAAACAGAGTTGTTCAGCTAAATTACATCCCTTCCACATAACAGATAGTTGATATCTTTACTAAACTGTTAACAGTGACCCCTTTTGGATATCTTCATCAAAAGTTGGGGGTTATAACTTATTTCGTCTAATCTGTTCACCTAGTCAGGGGAAGTCCTTATTGAATATCTGTTGTATTTCTAAGTTACTCATAGTTGACAGGGGGAGTATGTTCTACAACAGCTCAGGGGGAGCGTGTTTATTCTTTGACATTGATGTCAAAGGGGGAGAAAGTGTAGTAATTTCGGAGATCCTATAGTGGTATAGTTGGATGTTCTTCAAGGTTGTCATCAATGCCAAAAGGGGGAGACTATTGGCATATTTATTACGGGAAGACAGAAGGAAGATTATTTGTTTGTCATTGATGGCAAGCTCAGCACGACGATGATGAACAAGAGAAAGTGGCGGTAATACCAACAACGCAACGATGATCGAATGGTAGAAAATCCCAAAATAGGCACACTCCATTTCAGAGTTTCGTAGACCGGGAAATTGAAATTTCGGATACCGGGAGTTGGAAGTGTCGAAACACTTCACCACAAGTGTCTCAAAATCGTGAAATGAAAAACACTGAAATCCCGCGAAACCATGACGTTTCGGAGTTTCAGATACCAGGAGTTGGAGGAGTCAAGTGTCGAAACACTTCACCACAGGAGTCCTGAAGTCGTGAAATGAGAAACGCTGAAATCCCACAAAACCATGACGTTTCAGAGTTTGGGATATTGGGATTTGGACGAGTCAAGTGTCGAAACACTTCACCACAGGAGTCCCAAACTCACAATATGAGAAATCACAAAACAATCCTAGCTGTCGGATCGAGGATTGATCTGGACCATTGATTAGACACGATGAAGACCCATGAAGTTTTGAAATCATGATAAGATCTGGACCATTGGGTCCATAGTACACGTGGTGAAATATTGTTATTTCGTTGACTGGAAAGTCAAAGGAACGGGGTTCTCTAATATCTCGAACTTGAGATATGCGAAATTGTGAAATGCCGAAATGATCGAAGCTAGTCAAGATAAGCTCCTTTTTTTTGGAGTTTCGGGGATCGCAACATGGAGCATCAAGATATCTCATCACAAGGAATGTCGAAATGCAAAATGCCGAAATGATCGAATCTAGTCAAGCTAAGATCCTTTTTTCTGAGTTTTAGGGATCGCGACATGGAGCATCAAGTTATCTCATCACAAGGAATGCCGAAATGCCGAAATGTCGAATTGCGAAATGGAAAAATAAGCACGAGACCCATCATTTAATCCAACGACGCAGGTGAACTTGAATATGATCGGAGGGCTACTGTTTCACCTCATAGTTAATTGATCAATTACAACTCAGTTAGCAAAACTAATTCATAATTCTTGGATGGTTGGCATTTCAGTTGGCCAAAGCGTTGTCCTAGGGTTTGAGGTGTAACAGATGGGATGGGGTGAAGAAAAGAAACAGGTAGTTATGGGGTAAGTGTGGTTGTGCTGACTGAAAAATGAGTTGAACTGTAGAAAGATAAAACTACAACATGCGCAGTGTGAAGAATGATTAGAGATAAGGAACAAAACTTGAATAGAAGAGAAAAGGTGAAGAGAGAAGAATGAGAGCATATCAAAGAGAATGAGAAGGAAAGAGAAAGAACAGATAGACAAAGACAACAAGTCAAGCCAAATATGAACAGAGCAGAAGAATAGTGTAGCAGAGAAGAATTGCAAAACAATGAAGAAGTGGTAAGAATTGATTTATCTGTGTGTTGGTTATTCAATCATTTATTTGTATTAAGGGTCGTAGGGAGGTGCTAGGGAGGAATGTTGTCCTCAGAGGTTCAAGTGGGTGCTTGAACACAAGGAGTTGTAGCATCCATCTGGTTGCATCCATAGAAACCATGATGGCAGGGTGGTGCAAGGGAGAACAAGTGTTCTCTGTTATATAGGTTGGAGCCTGTGTAACTAGAAGTTGGTGCTTCTATCCAGTTAGTGTTGGAATACTCAGGGAGTTGGTGCTTCCTTCTAGTGGGTTCTAGAGAAACCAGAGAGTTAGTGCTCTCAAACAAGTTGGAGCTTGTAAAACAGAGGTAGTAGCCTCACATTGAGTTGGTTCTCAATTATAGATGATGTACAGAACTTAAAAGACTGCCTATCATTTCAAACAAGAAGAGATTTTCTCCCTTTATGGGTTTCCTCGTGAAAATTTGCCTCTGTGTATATCTTATGTTTTAGTGATGTTCATTATTTATGTTGTTCATATATTGTATAATATTGATGGTCACTTGGAGAAAGATTAAAAAAAAAAATGGCTTTATTGTTAATATTGTTTAAGCACAATAACAACTGATTCACCCCCCCCCTCTCAGATTATTCTGAGAGAGGAGACAATGAGAGAGATAAGAGGAAGTTACAATGGGTATGTTGTATGATGTATCCCTTCATTTTTTGGATAATAATAAAAGGAAGGACCTCACAATTTCTCTAGTGGGCGTAGCCCACACTGGGTGAACCACGTACATATGTGTATCTATTTTATTTTTTATCTTCTGTGTTTTATTTCCGCATTTTTTTTCATTTTATTACTCCACAATTCTATTTTTATAACAATTGGTATCAGAGTGAAAGGTAACTCATAGGAAAATAGGGTTCCTAGTTCGAGTGGGAGCAATGGTGGAAGATGGAAATTTTAAGTTCGAGAAATTTAATGGCCAAAACTGCCATTTCTAGAACATGCAAATAGAAGACTATATATATCATAAGGATATTTTCCTACCGTTTGGTGGAAAAGAAAAGCAGTCAACAAGTATGAAGGATGAAGAATGGGAGATTCTTTACAGAAAGGCATTGGGAATGACAAAAATGTTCTTGGAAGTGTTAGTGGCATTCAATATGTCAAAAGAAATGACAAACGAGGATCTGATGAAGGCATTGGCTAAACTATATGAAAAACCCTTGGCCTCCAATAAGGTATTTCTATTGAAGTGATTATTTAATATGAAGATGTCAAAAGGTGGGTATGTTTATGACCATTTAAATGAATTTATAATGGTTACTAATCAGCTAAGTTATGTAAAAGTGGACTTTGATGATGAGGTTAGGGATCTTATAATCTTGTTCTCATTTCCAGAAAGTTGGAATGACTTGGTTATGGCTATAAGTAACTTTGTCTCTGATTCAAACACTCTGAAATTTGATTGTTGGCATATTTATTACAGGCAGACAGAAGGCAGAGTATTTGTTTGTCATTGATGGCAAGCTCAGCCCAATGATGATGAACAAGAGAAAGTGGTGGCAAGACCAGCAACGCAATGATGATTGCATGGCAGAAAATACTGAAATAGGCACACTTCATTTCGGTGTTTTGCAGACCAAGAAATCAGAATTTTGGATACCGGGAGTTGGAAGTGTCGAAACACTTCACCACAAGAGTCTCGAAATCGCGGAATGAAAAACGCCAAAATCCCGTGAAACCATGACGTTTTAGAGTTTCGGATACCGGGAGTTGGAGTTGTCAAGTGTCGAAACACTTCACCACAGAAGTCCCGAAGTTGCGAAATGCGAAACGCCAAAATCTCGCAAAACCATGACGTTTCAGAGTTTCAGATACCAGTATTTGGAGAAGTCAAGTGTCAAAACACTTCACCACATGAGTCTTGTAACGCTCCCTCGGCCGTCATCCATCCCAATAGCCGGGCAGATGCTACTTTACGGAACAATATCATTTTTATGCTTAATTAATAACATGCATTTAAAATAGGTTAAACACATTTAAACTCTGAGTCAACACAAAATTACTGCTGACATAAATAATCCATGGAATTAAAATTAATTCATATGCACAACAGAATACATGATAAATATAAATACATAGACATGCGAAACATAATTAAAACATCGTCTAGTACTTATATTTGAAACGGTGGTAATCCCACCAACCATGTGCAAGCCTTCCACGAACCTCCAAGCCTTAGACCACGTTGCTCATCAAGCTCAACAGTGGGTCACCCCTGAGTTGGGACTAAGCTCCACCCCAAGGTAAGGAATCCTAGGCTAGGCTGAGGTTATAGGGAAAACAACACAGAATGACTGGAAGGATTCTTCCTAGGATGCCATCTTACGCCCACTACTCCCGGACTCTCATTCCCCACATGCCTTTTCCACCTGGGAGTATACACCTTCACAAGCATAGTCCATCGGTGCTACACCTCCCTCTCTGGGTCATGACAACAGGCCGGATCAGGAAGTCTCAAAACTTGAAGCTGGTGCTGGACACTCTCTGGAAGAAACCACTTCCCAAAAAACTCTCTCACCTAGAAAGAGTTGCTCACAGACCTGACAACCTGCCTCTTCCAGGAACAATCACCTCCCTCACCTGGAGAGAGGTTACACATAGGCTCAACATAGACTTACACTGGCCAGTAAGCCACGTGTAGATTAGCACTACGTGGCCACAACAACCAACTGGGAAAGTAGACACGAGCTTCCCAAACAGGCTCTGCAATCATGGGATAGACTCACGGTTTTGGTTTCGGGATTGCACCAAGTGTACAGAGATTCCATGCACAAGATCAAACTGTTTAGATAAAGGATGTATTGGCTATCTCGTAAACCAACATAGGATTTTCATCTTTCAAGGATGCATCCGAGTATTCTTACAGAGGTCAGACCGTTCACGTTTAGACGATCGGGTAGAATGGAGGAGGAACCCCCAACACAGCTCAACTCAGTAGTTTTATCTGCATGTGCTTGGGTTGAGACTTGTCACCCATGAAACTGCATGCATTCCTTCAGCATGCGTTCCTTCCATTTGGAAGTTGCTTGTCCTTCCAAAAGAACTTAGGATTAAACATATTATTCACATGTCTTTTGGAATAATATTAAAATATTATTCCCAAGGAATTAAGACCCTAGGCTCAAAAATTATCCCCTCTTCCCACCTTCCAGGCCCTAATCTCTTTCCCACTCTGTGCAATCTTAGTCCCCCATCACTCATTCATCATGGTCGGTCTGCATGCGGCGGTGTTTATATTTTTATTAATAATGTGCATAGATACATGTACAAAATCAAGCTCTTGGCCTTCAACACTTAAGCTCTCTATCCTAACAATCACATAAGCCCACCAACTTATATAAACTTGGCTCACCAGCCTATATAAAAATTTTACAACTCATTCCGTAAACAAAATTTACAACTGGGCTCGGCCTTGGGGACATTACAAGTTTCGAACTCGCGATATGCGAAATCTCGAAATAATCCTAGCCGTCGGATCAAGGATTGATCAGGACCATTGATCAGACACGACCAAGGCCCGTGAAGTTTCGAAATCACGATAAGATCTAGACCATTGGGTCCATAGGAAATGTGGCGAAAGATTGTCATTTCGTTGACTGGAAATTCAAAGGAACGAGGTTCTCTAATCTCTCGAACTTGCGATATGAGGAATTGTGAAATGCCGAAATGATCGAAGCTAGTCAAGATAAGATCATTTTTTTAGGAGTTTCAGGGATCAAGACATGGAGCGTCAAGATATCTCATCACAAGGAATGTCGAAATGCGAAATGTCGAAATGATCGAAGCTAGTCAAGCTAAGATCCTTTTTTCGGAGTTTCGGGGATCGTGACGTGGAGCGTCAACTTATCTCATCACAAGGAATGCCAAAACGCCGAATTACGAAATGGAGAAATAAGTGCGAGACCCATCATTTAATCCAACGGTGCAGGTGAACTTGAATATGAACGGAGGGCCACTGTTTCACCTCATAGTTAATTGATCAGTTACGATTTAGTTAGCAAATCTGATTCATAATTCTTGGACGGTTGGCATTTCAGTTGGCCAAAGCGTTTTCCTAGGGTTTGAGGGGTCACGGATGGGATGGGGTGAAGAAAATAAACAGGCAGTGACGGGGTAAGTGTGGTTGTGCTTACTGAAAATTGAGTTGAACTGTAGAAAGATAAAACAACAGTATGCGTAGTGTGAAGAATTCTCAAAGATAAGGAACATAAGCTTGACATAAGAGAAAAGGTGAAGATAGAATAATGTGCACATATCAAAGAGAATTAGAAGGAAAGAGAAAGAACAGATAGATAGAGACAACAAGTCAAGCCAAATATGAACAAAGCAGAAGAATAGTGTAGCAGAGAAGAATTGTAGAACAGTGAAGAAGTGGTAAGAATTGATTTATCTTTGTGTTGGTTATTCAATCATTTATTTGTATTAAGGGTGGTAGGGAGGTGCTAGGGAGGACTGTTGTTCTCAGAGGTTCAAGTGGGTGCTTGAACATAGGGAGTTGTATCTTCCATTTGGTTGCAGCCATAGAAACCAGGGTGGCAGGGTGGTGCAAGGGAGAACAAGTGTTCTCTGTTATACAGGTTGGAGCCTGTGTAACTAGAAGTTGGTGCTTCCATTCAATTAGTGTTGGAATACTCAGGGAGTTGGTGCTTCCTTCTAGTGGGTGCTAGAGAAACCAGAGAGTTGGTTCTCTCAAACAAGTTGGAGCTTGTAAATTAGAGGTAGTAGCCTCACATTGAGTTGGTGCTCAATTATAGATGATGTACAGAACTCAAAAGATTGCCTATCATTTCGAAGAAGAAGAGGTTTTCTCCCTTTATGGGTTTCCTCGTGAAAATATGTCTCTGTGTATATCTTATGTGTGAGTGATGCTCATTATTTATGTTATTCATATATTTTATAATATTGATGGTCACTTGGAGAAAGATTAAAAGAAAAAAATTGTCTTTATTGTTAATATCGTTTAAGCACAATAACAATTGATTCACCCCCCCCTCTCAGTTGTCTTAGTAATTTAAACAATTGGTATCAGAGAAGATTCCTTTTATTTAAAGGTAGATATGTAAGCTTAAACATGACAAGTCATAAAGGGACTTTAGCCAGTAAGCCTCCTCTGTTTAATGGAACAAATTTTTCCTTTTGGAAGGTTAGAATGAGAACATACCTAATGGCCTTAGGTGTTGATGTTTGGGATGTAGTAGAGACTGGATACATAAAGCCTGTTGTGCTAGCTTCCAAGGATGGTAAGTTAGAATTTAGATTTAATACTAAGGGAATGAATGCTATATTGAATGGACTTGCATAAGTCAAGTTTGTAAAGGTGATGCATCTTCAAACTGCCAAAGAAATGTGGGATAAACTTATTAGAAGCTATGAAGGAAATGAGAAAGTAAAAGATGCAAAACTTCAAACATTTACATTGAAGTTTGAGCAACTAAAGATGAATGAATATTAAACAGTTAGCAAGTATTTTTTAAGAGTTGAAGAACTTGTGAATGCCATGAAGGGTCTTGGTGAGAAGTTTGAAGAATCACTCTTAGTTCAGAAGATTTTAAGATCTTTGCTTGATAAATTTAATCCAAAAGTCTCTGCAATAAAAGAACTAAATGATCTTAAAACTATGTCCATTGATCAACTTCTAGGAACTTTAACTGCATATGAAATGAGAATTAGCAAAGATAAATCCATTACTAGAGAAGCATCGTTTAAAGTAGACAAGAATACTGATTCAGATTTAGATGATATTGAGGCAAAATTTGTGAGAAGGTTAAAGAAAGGATCAGGAAAATATCAAGGCAAGCTTCCCTTCAAATGCTTTAACTATGGTAAGATATGTCATTTTGCATCTAAGTGTCCCCATCAGAAAAAGGACCAAAACTCTGATGATGAAAAGAAGTACAAATTCAAGAAATATAGTAAGAAGAAAAGTTTGTGTGCAAATAATGACAATTCCTCAGAAGACACCGATAGTGACCCTTCCTGTGAAGATAAGGTAAATGACTTCATGCTTATGGCCAAAGAGGATTATGATAATAAAAGCACAAGAAGTGATGATAATGATGAAGAATTTGTGGTTGATATGGAAGGAGAACTTATCAGTGCACTGGATGAGATTGACAGACTCAGAATTAAGAACATAAAGAAAAAATAATTGTTGATATAGTTGGAAAAAGACAGTAAACAGCCTGATGAAGACTTTGCTCTGCTGAAAGTGGAATTAGAAGAGTCAAAGAAAATAGAAGACATACTGAAACAACAGTTGTCAAAGAAGAAAGCGAGGTGTGAAGCCTTAGAAGAAGAGATAGTAAAAACCAGAAAAGAAATGGAGAAGTTTAAGGGATTGTATCACCAAAATCTGCCAAGTATTAAATCCTTAGAAGGATTAACCTCCATTCTAAATCAGAAAAGAAACCCAAAGTTGAAAGTTGGATTGGGGTATGAAGAAGGATCAAGTAGTGATCATCCAAGTAATATAGAACTTATCAAGTTTGTCAAATCTTCAAGCATTGACAACAGTCACTCTGTAGAAACAAAGAGAGAAAATCAAATGCCCAGGAGGAGTAAAGAAAAAGGTGCCAGATCTGAATTTGTAGAACAAGGAAAGAATACACTTCTTTCTCAAGGAAAACATCAGCATGGAAGAAATCGATTTTCTCAAAGACGACAAATTATTTCAAGGTACAAAGGTTTTTTCTATGGTTATTGTTTTTTCTGCTCTAACTTTGGTCACAAAGCTATAAATTGTTCTTTAAGATTTAGATATGAGCAATCAAGTTTTTCAAGGAATAATTATCTACCACCACAAAGATTGAGACAGTCAAGCAACAAACAATCACAGACTATAAATCATGTGATAACTGGGAGAAGGACATAGGTGAAATACAACAACAGTAATGAGCATAACAATCTTTATGATCTGTTATTTAGTGAACTAGAATGTTACAACTACCATAATTATGGACATGAAGCTGCAGACTGTCTCTTAAGGAATTACAATCCAAATTTGATCCCCACTGCTGAAAATGTCAAGGTTTGGAAGAAGAAAGAAGATGACAAGTGTGGACTAGTATTATCAGCCCAAAGACAAACGAATCCTTGGTATATTGACAGTGGATGTTCCAAACATATGACTGGAGACAAAAGTAAGTTTCTAACTCTAAGCGAAAGCAAATCAGGGAATGTAACTTTTGGAAATGATGCACTAAGAAAAATAAAAGGTAAAGGAATGGTAAGTTTGAGTAATGGCAAAGGGAAAGCTCAAGATGTTTTGTTTGTAGAAGATCTGAAACATAATCTGCTTAGTGTCAGTCAAGTCTTTGACCAAGGATGTGAAGTCGTTTTTACCTCTAAAGACTATAGAATAAAATCTGTGAATTCAGGACAGCTAGTTGCAAAAGGAATAAGAACAAAAAACAATGTCTTTGTGTTAAAAGAAGAAAAAGAAGAATGCCACTTAAGCAATTATGAAGAAAGTTGGTTGTGGCATAGGATACTTGGACACCTAAATTTTGATTATATAATCAAGCTCAGAAACAATGGGGCAGTAAAAGATCTTCCAAACATATCAAATCCATACGACTCTATTTGTAAACCCTACCAGATAGGAAAGCTTACTCACACTCAGTTCAAATCTAAAAAATTTCCTTCAACAAAAAGACCTCTCCAGTTAGTACATATGTATTTATGTGGACCATCAAGGAGAGAAGGTATAGGAAAATAAAATTATTTTATGTTGATTATTGATGATTATTCTAGACTAACATGGATTTCCTTTTTGAAGGAAAAATCTGAAGCATTTGAAAAATTCAAAGTGTTTAAGGCTCTGACTGAGAATCAACCAGGAAAAATATTAAAGGCAGTAAAGTCTGATAGAGGAGGAGAGTTTAGTTCATGGAACTTCAAAGATTTATGTGATAAACATGGGATCAAAAGAGATTACACAATTCCAAAGACTCCACAACAAATTGGAGTTGTTGAGAGGCAGAATAGATCAGTACAACAAATGGCTACATCAATGATGAATGAAACAAACATACCTCAGACATATTGGGTAGAAGCAATTCATAAAGTTGTTCATATCCTTAACAAAGCTCATCTCAGGCAACGCAGTGACAAGACTCCTTATGAACTATGGTTTGGAAGACCTGCTTCAATCAAGCATTTTAAAGTCTTTGGGAGTAAATGTTATATCAAAAACAATGATGAAAATATTGGCAAATATGATGACAGGGATGATGAAGGTATCTTCTTGGGTTATGCTACAAACAGTAAAGGGTACAGATGTTACAATAAGAGACTGCATAAACTGGTTGATTGTATAGACATAAAAGTTGATGAAGAAATTCTGGTCAGAAATGTAAGCAATGTTGAACCAAGCACAAAAGATATAGTTGAAGATGAAGATAAACGGGTCCAAGGATCAAAAGGGGAAGAATATGAATTAGATGAAGATACGAATACTCAAGCTAATACAAATCAGCAGAAAGAAGCAAAATCACCTCTCATAATTGTTAGAAAGAATCATCTTGAAAATCAAATAATTGGAGATATAGATAAAGGAGTTCAGACAAGAAGGAAATTGATTAAAGACTCATAACAATCTCATGTTGCTTTTTTATCTATGACTGAACCTAAAAAATTTGATGAAGCCAACCAACATGATGATTGGGTTAGAGAAATGAATGAAGAGTCTGATGAGATTGAGAAGAACAATATTTGGGAGCTTGTCCCTAGACCTAAAGATAAAAATGTAATAGGTTCCAAATGGGTGTTCAAGAATAAAATGAATGAAAAAGGACAAGTTGTTAGAAATAAAGCCAGATTCATGGATGATTTTAGGGGCTAAATTTCGCCCATGGGCTAATTTTCCATGGTTTTTCGAAAAATGAGATTCATTATTTTAAAATTGATTCGCCCAAATTCTATAGGATAAAATTATTTTACGTTAAAAATCGCCAAAATTTTATAAAAACTATATAAAATCCTTAGAAATTTGAACATTTTTACAAAAATATCACCAAACATTTATAGTAGGAATATGAACGATTAGTAATATTCACCAAGGCTTATAAATTTTAAAATAAATTTCCATCCTTAAAATCATCCCTTGCCAGATTGGTCTGTAAAGGGTATGCACAAGTTGAAGGTCAGGACTTTGATGAAACTTTTGCACCAGTGGCAAGATTAGAAGCCACCATAATGTTTCTTGCTTATTCATGTCATAAGAACTTTAAATTTTATCAGATGGATGTTAAGTCATCATTTCTTAATGGAGATCTAGATGAAGAAGTATATATGGAGAAACCTGAAGTATTTTCATTGACAAATAATCCTAATTATGTTTGCAAGTTGAAGAAGGCCTTATATGGAATGAAACAAGCACCACGGGCTTGGTATTATAGACTGGACAAATTTTTAGAAGACAAAGGATTCAAGAAAGGTATTGTTGATAGCAATCTCTACATTAAGTCTGAAGGTGATAATTTTCTAGTTGTTTTGGTTTATGTAGATGATATTATTTTTGGTTGTACTAATGAATCATCTGTCCAGTGGTTTTCTAACTCTATGCAAATAGAATTTGAGATGTCCACGATAGGAGATTTGTCATATTTTCTTGGATTACCAGTAAAACAGAGTTCTGCAGGAATATTTATCTCTCAAGAAAAATATTTGAAAGAGATGTTGAAGAAATTTTAGATGGAGGATTCCTCTCCTGTTAGCACACCTATGGTGGTTGGTTGCAAGCTCAGTAAAAATAATGTTTCACTGGATGTTGATCAAAGGACATATCGCTCTATGATAGGTAATCTTCTGTACATCACATCATCCCGTCTTGATATAATGCAAGTTGTCGGAATGGTAGGTCGTTATCAGTCTGCTCCTAAACAAAGTCAATTGGTAGCTGTCACAAGGATATTCAAATACTTTAAGGAAACAATGACTTATGGTCTGTGGTATCCCATAAATCAGAATTTTCAGTTAACCGCTTATTCAGATTAAGATTGGGAAAACTGTGTTGATGAGAGAAAAATCACCAGTGGAGGAGCATTCTTCTTGAGTGACTCATTAGTAGCATGGCTTAGTAAAAAGAAAGGATCTATTTCCTTATAAACTATAGAAACCGAGTACATTGTTGTTACTACTTGTTGCACTCAGATTTTATGGATGATACAAACTCTTGCAGATTTGAAGGTAACTTGCATTGATCCCATTCCAATTCATTGTGATAACACCAGTGCCATTAGTGTCTCCAAGAATCCTGTTCTTCATTCCAAGACTAAGCATATCCCAATAAAATACCATTTTCTCACAGAACAAGTTACAAAAAGAGTTGTTCAGCTGAATTATATCCCTTCCACAGAACAGATAGATGATATCTTTACTAAATCATTAACAATGACCCCTTTTGGATATCTTTGTCAAGCATTGGGGGTTATAACTTATTTCGTCTAATTTGTTCACCTTTTCAGGGGGAGTCCTTATTGAATATCTGTTGTATTTATAAGTTACTCATAGTTGACAAGGGGAGTATGTTCTGCAACATCTCAGGGGGAGCGTGTTTCTTCTTTGACATTGATGTCAAAGGGGAAGAAAGTGTAGTAATTTCAGAGATCCTATAGTGGTATAGTTGGATGTTCTTCAAGGTTGTCGTCAATGCCAAAAGGGGGGAGACTATTGGCATATTTATTACGGGAAGACAAAAGGCAGAGTATTTGTTTTTTATTGATGGAAAGCTCAGCCCGATGATGATGAACAAGAGAAAGTGGCGGCAAGACCAATAATGCAACGATGATTGCATGGCAGAAAATCCTGAAACAGGCACACTCCATTTCAAAGTTTCGCAGACCAGGAAATCAAAATTTCAGATACCGGGAATTGGAAGTGTCGAAACACTTCACCACAGGAGTCTTGAAATTGCGAAACGAAAAATGATGAAATCTCGCAAAACCACGACGTTTCGGAGTTTCGGATACTAGGAGTTGGAGGAGTCAAGTGTCAAAACACTTCACCACAGGAGTCCCAAAGTCGTGAAGTGTGAAACATCGAAATCCCATGAAACCACGACGTTTCAGAGTTTCGGATACCGAGAGTTGGATGAGTGAAGTGTCGAAACACTTCACCATAGGAGTCCCAAACTCAAGATATGAGAAATCACGAAATAATCCTAGCCGTCGGATCAAGGATTGATCTGGACCGTTGATTAGACACAATGAAGGCCTGTGAAGTTTTGAAATCACAATAAGATCTGGACCGTTGGGTCCATAGGACGCATGGAGAAATATTTTCATTTCGCTGACTGGAAAATCAAAGGAACGATGTTCTCTAATCTCTTGAACTTGCGATATGCGAAATCGTGAAATGCAGAAATGATCGAAGCTAGTCAAGCTAAGCTCCTTTTTTCGAAGTTTCAGGGATCGCAACATGGAGTGTCAAGATATCTCATCCCAAGGAATGTCGAAATGAGAAATTCTGAAATGATCGAAGATAGTCAAGATAAGCTCCTTTTTTTGGAGTTTCGTGGATCGCAACATGGAGCATCAAGTTATCTCATCACAAGGAATGTCGAAATGTCAAAATGTCGAATTGTGAAATGGAAAAATAAGCACGAGACCCATCATTTAATCCAACGGTGTAGGTGAACTTGAATATGATCAGAGGGATACTATTTCACCTCATAGTTAATTGATCAGTTACGATTCAGTTAGCAAAACTGATTCATAATTCTTGGACGGTTGGCGTTTCAGTTGGCCAAAGAGTTGTGCTAGGGTTTGAGGCATAACATATGGGATGGGGTGAAGAAAAGAAATAGGCAGTGACGGGGTAAGTGTGGTTGTTCTGACTGAATAATGAGTTGAAATGTAGAAAGATAAAACTACAGTATGCGCAGTGTGAAGAATGCTCAGAGATAAGGAACAGAAGTTGAATGGAAGAGAAAAGGTGAAGAGAGTAGAACATGCACATATCAAAGAGCATGAGAGGGAAAAAGAAAGAACAGATAGACAGAGACAGCAAGTCAAGCCAAATATGAACAGAGAAGAATAATAGTGTAGCAGAGAAGAATTGCAGAACAGTGAAGAAGTGGTAAGAATTGATTTATCTGTGTGTTGGTTATTCAATCATTTATTTGTATTAAGGGTGGTAGGGAGGTTCTAGGGAGGACTATTGTCCTCAGAGGTTCAAGTGGGTGCTTGAACACAAGGATTTGTAGCTTCCATTTGGTTGCATCCAGAGAAACTAGGATGGCAGGGTGGTGCAAGGGAGAACAAGTGTTCTTTGTTATACAGGTTGGAGCCTGTGTAACTAGAAGTTGGTGCTTCCATCCAGTTAGTGTTGGAATACTCAGGGAGTTGGTGCTTCCTTCTAGTGGGTGCTAGAGAAACCAAAGAGTTGGTGCTCTCAAACAGGTTGGAGCTTGTAAAACAGAGGTAGAAGCCTCACATTGAGTTGGTGCTCAATTATAGATGATGTACGGAACTTAAAAGACTTCCTATCATTTCGAAGAAGAAGAGGTTTTCTCCCTTTATGGGTTTCCTCGTGAAAATATGTCTCTGTGTATATCTTATGTGTGAGTGATGCTCATTATTTATGTTGTTCATATATTGTATAATATTGATGGTCACTTGGAGAAATATTAGAAAAAAAAAATGGCTTTATTGTTAATATTGTTTAAGCACAATAACAACTGATTCACCCCCCCCCCTCTCAGTTTATTCTGAGAGAGGAGACAATGAGAGAGATAAGAGGAAGTTACAACAAGTATGTTGTACAATGTATCGCTTCATTTGTTGGATAATAATAAAAGGAAGGACCTCACAATTTCTCTAGTGGGCGTAGCCCACACTGGGTGAACCACGTACATATGTGTATCTATTTTATTTTTTATCTTTTGTGTTTTATTTCCGCATTTTTTTTATTTTATTACTCCACGATTATATTTTTATAACAATTGGTATCAGAGCCAAAGGTAACTCGTAGGAAAAGAGGGTTCCTAGTTCGAGTGGGAGCAATGGCGGAAGATGGAAATTTTAAGTTCGAGAAATTTAATGGCCAAAACTGCCATTTATGGAACATGCAAATAGAAGACTATATATATCATAAGGATATTTTCCTACCGTTTGGTGGAAAAGAAAAGCAGTCAACAAGTATTAAGGATGAAAAATGGGAGATTATTTATAGAAAGGCATTGGGAATGACACAGATGTTCTTGGAAGTGTCAGTGGCGTTCAATATGTCAAAAGAAATGACAAATGAGGATCTGATGAAGGCATTGACTAAACTATATGAAAAACCCTTAGCCTCCAATAAGGTATTTCTATTGAAACTATTATTTAATATGAAGATGTCAAAAGGTGGGTATGTTTATGACCATTTAAATGAATTTATAATGGTTACTAATCAGCTAAGTTATGTAAAAGTGGACTTTGATGATGAGGTTAGGGCTCTTATAATCTTGTTCTCATTTCTAGAAAGTTGGAATGACTTGGTTATGGATATAAGTAACTTTGTCTCTGCTTCAAACACTCTGAAATTTGATGATGTTGGTGGTGTTATCCTTAGAGAGGAAATGTGACAAAAAATCACATGTGAGACATTAGTTAATGCATTGACTGTGGAGAACAGGGAAAGATAAAAGGATAGAGGAAAGAGCTCAGGGAACTGTGGGATTTCTAGGAAGGGCGGATCCAAATGTAGACCAGGAAATATAGAGTGTTGGAATCGTGGGAAGAAAGAACATTTGAAGAAAGACTGCATAGCTCCAAAGAAACAAAGAGATGGACAACATGACAAAAATCATGAAGCAAATGTAACAGGTGATTTGTTACACGATGCTTTGACTCTTTCTTTAGATGATGTTACTGAATATTGGGAAGTAGAATCATGTGATTCATTTCATGCCACACCCCATAGTAAATATTTCCAAGATTATGTTCAAGGTCATTTTTGACAGGTTTATTTAGGTGATGATAAACCATGTCAAACTATTGGAATGGGCAAGGTACAAATAAATCAAAAGAATGGAAACCAATGGTTACTAAAAGAGGTGAGACATATACCAGACCTAAGAAGAAATCTAATTTCAATAGGATAGTTGGAAAGTGAAGGCTATATATATATATATATATATATATATATATATATAAGGCATGGAAGGTCATTAAAGGATCACTAGTAATGAAAAAAGGAGAGAAGGTAGGTACATTTTATTTATGTACTGGTAATGTCGACTCTTCAATCTCTGTAGTTTATACATGTGTGGATACAACACTGTGGAATCATAGTCTTAGACACATGAGTGAGAATGGGATGAAGATACTTCAAAAAAGGAATTTGTTTCCAGATCTTAAACAAGTTGATTTGGATTTATGTGAACATTGTGTATATGGAAAACATAAAAGAGTGAGATTTATCAGGATTGGAAAGGAAAAGAAGAGTGAATGTTAGAGCTTGTGCATATAGATGTATCGGGACCAACATAAGTATCATCTCTTGGTGGCTCTCATTATTATGTTGCTTTATTGATGATACAACTAGAAAAACTTGATTTTATTGCATTCGACAAAAATATGATGTTTTTGACACTTTTAATCAATGGAAAGATTTGGTTGAGAATGAGACAAGAAAACAGTTGAAGTGTCTCAGATAAAACAATGGAGGTGAATACTCTAGCAAGGAGTTTGATGATTATTGTTCATACCATGGGATTCTTAGAGAGACGACATTTCCAAGAACACCACAAGAAGATGGTGTTTCAGAAAGGATGAACAGGACAATCATGGAATGTGCAAGGAGTATGAGATTGCATGTTGGGTTGCCCTTACAATTTTGGGGAGATGTTGTAGATATTGTTTTTTACTTAATAAAAAAATCTCCTTCAATCTCTTTGGATGGTGGAATTCAAAAGGAGGCATGGACATGGAGAAAGTTTAACTACTAATTTCTGAAGACTTTCGATTGTGACTCATTTTTCCATATTGATAAAGAAAATAGAACAAAGCTTGAGGGAAAATACAAGAAGTGTAGCTTTATTGGATATGATGTTAATGATTTTGGTTATCGCTTATGGGATTATAAAAATAATCAAATCATTAGGAGTAAATATGTGGTATTGAATGAAAAGGTCATGTATAAAGATCAGTTGCAGGGAAACAAACAGGAAAAGGAAAACACAGAATACACAATTATTTATGAAATCAAAGAAAATTAAATTCCAAAGGTACTAGAAAATCAAAATGTACAAAAACATGAGAAAAAAACACCTCAAACTCGTGCAAGTGTTGTTATAAGATATATTAGGTTAAGTATACCCCCTGAACGATACTCTACTTCACTGTATTATTTATTATTGATTGATTATGGTGAACCATAAATTTATGAAGAGGCAATGCAGGTAGACACTAAAAAGAAGTGGGAGCAAGGCATGAAAGAGGAAATGTATTCATTGGTAAATAACTAGACTTGGGACTTAGTTCAGTTTCATGCAGGGAAAAGAGAATTGCAGAAAAAATGGGTTTACAGGTTGAATGAAGAAGTGTTGGATTACTGGGGGGGCTAAATCAGTAATAGAGCAATTATAATCCTTTTTAACCAAATAATCCAAGTTTTATATCAATGTATAATTATCATCCAATAATGAGAAATGAACAAATGAACAATCATACACATACACAGTACACTAGTGTTTTACATGGAAACCCAAAGCAGGAGAAAACCACATAAAGTTTTTTCTTATATTTCTTGAAGAATTACATTCATTAGAAGCACCAACTTCCTTTGTTTTCCAGCTGCAACTGGAAGGAGGCTCCAACCTCCTAGTTTCTCAGGCTACAACCTAAGGGAAGCTCCAACTCCCCAATTCTCTGGCTACAACCAGAAGGAGGCTACAACCCCCTATGTTCTCCAGCTACAACCAAAAGTTGGCTACAACCACCTATCATTGCCCCGTCCAACCGCCCTGAAGTAGAAGTAGAATGATGGAACCACTGTCACACTATCACTGTGAGATATACCACTGTAAACTTGTACCAATAAACCTGAACCATGCATCAACCATGCAAAAACCTGTACCTCAACCTGTAATCAACCTTTACCATAAACAAGTGCATCAATAATGCACCAACATGTACCAAACAACCTGTAATCAACCATGCACCAACCTGTACCAAACAACCTGTAATCAACATGTACCATAAACAAGTGCATCCAACCATGTACCAAGTATGTACCAATCATGTGTCACCTACTCATCAACTATGATCCATCAATATGTACCAACATCATCAACTATACACCTCATGTATGTCCCAACTCATCAACTACTTGTCTCAACCATGTACCCAACATGTACCTTAACCAAAATCCCTCATCAATTTCATCATACAAATATGATGTGTAACTCTGTAATATACCTGGTGTATATGATCACATACTTTCAAACCTTCCTTAAATTTAACAACAAGAGATTACCATTTTCATCAAACTTTTCTTTAGTGTCACATGACTAGTTCTGGATTAGTCAACGACCCTAACTTGAAATAATCATAGCTATGTACCTGTAATGAATAAATATATGAAACTGATACACAATGTTCTTCAGTTTGTTTTATACAATTCCTTCAGGTTTCACTACTTGAAACCTCTCATAAAATTATTTATAGCAAAAGTGGCATACCTTACTGAATTTTGGCTTATTCTAGAGAGAAACCTTGTAGAGTGTGCCCTGCACGGACTATTTGTTGAATCTATCTGAAAATGTTACACATAATACTACATAATGTACTCTAATCAACACATTTGGTATTACTGAATTTGGATCTATTATAAAGAAGTTATGACGTGTTTTCCCAAAACACTTGTTTTAGACTAGTTTCAAGACTAGCCACAAACCCTATTTTCCACAGAGTGTAACTCCACAAATACAACAACCCACATGCTGAAGTTTTTACCATAGATACTTGTATTTTTTTCCTCAATTTAATAGAAATTTCACGGTCTGACTCATTCTAGAAAAACTATTATTGCGAAAATGGTGATATGACCTATAAATAACATACCTTAGAAAGCATCATCAAAAGAATTTATCCTCCCTTGAATTCTGACCTTGTTTTCTTCACCTTCCTTCTGAAAGTCATCTTAGATATCCTTTGGTTACCTTAGAAACCTATAAATATTCAATATTCTAAAGTGTGATCTAAAATTAGAGAACCTTGCCTCTTATTTATACTCTCCAAGTAGCTTCCTTAAAAACATCTTCTAGGTCACTTTGCCCACTTTCCTTATTTTAGGGTTAACCCACTTCTAATTTATCCATTAAATTTATTATTTAAATAATTTATTTTGTGTTCACTTTGAATTATAGTGCACTCATCACTTCACTTTATTATTTACCTTCTAAAATCTCTTAAACCACTTTGACTACTTTGACCTTTTGGGGCTTCTAGATGACATATGAGGGTCCTCCAACTTCGTAAAGCCATAACTCTGAAATCGTGAGGAGTTATGTGATGTTCCACATACCAAACAAAATGGGATGACATGTACTATCCATATAAAATAGTATCACCTATAGATATATCAAAACTCATACCATTATCCATCAAACAAACTTGGGTCCATTACCCAAACCTCGGTTCTCGAACTTCTTATGGCCATAACTCTCTAACCGTGAGGAGTTAAGTGACGTTCCACATACCACCGGAAATGGAATGACAAAAACTATCCATATAGGATAGGTTCACTGAAAAATTCACTGACCTTCATCTCATTATTCCACAAATAAGCATGGTTTCTCTAACCATACTTCTAGGATAACTCAATCCGCAAAGCGTCTTCCCGTGAGGGATTTCACCATAAGGGGACCACTTTGGAGTTCATCCTTTGTGATATAGGTATTTCTTCAAGGGTTGGAATCAATGACAACCAATCTTAATCAACAAGAAGATAGAGGAAAAAAACGATACAAGGCTAGACTTATTGTAAAGGGGTTTTCACAAAAGAAAGGTGTAGATTTCAATGAAATATTTTCTCATGTTGTTAAAATGACTTCAATTAGGACTATTTTAAGTCTTGTGGTAGTAGAATATTTTCAACTTGAATAGTTAGATGTAAAAATAGTTTTTCTCAATGGGGATTTTCAGGAAGAGATTTATATGCAGCAGCCACAGGGATTTGAGATCAAAGGAAAGGATAATTTGGTATGCAAGTTGAAGAAGAGAATGTATGGCCTAAAGCAAGCTCCAAGGCATTGATATTTGAATTTTGACAAGTTTATGACAAAACAAGGTTATAGTAGATGTCATTTTGATCACTATGTTTATTTTAAGAGGCTAGAAAATGAAAGTTATATTAGCTTGTTAGTGTATGTAGATGGCATGCTTGTTGCAGGTTCTAACATGCAAGATAAAAATGTGCTCAATAATAAATTAGCTAATTCATTTTTTATGATGGATATGGGTGTTGCAAATAAAATCCTTAGTATGAGAATAACACGAGATAAAAAAAATTGCAAATTGATATTGTCTCAGGGTGAGTACACAGAGAAGTTGTTGGAGAGGTTTAGAATGCATAATGAAAAACCAGTTAGTACACCTTTGGCCAACCATTTCAAATTAAAAAAGGAAATTTGTCCCAATACACAAGAGAAGATAGAATACATGTCCAGGGTACCATATTCATCAACAATTGGCAGTTTGATGTATGTTATGGTGTGAAAAAGACCATATATTTCACATGCAGTGGGATTTGTGAGTAGGTATATACGTAATCGATGTAAATAACATTGGGAGGCAGTGAAGTGGATTCTCAAGTATTTGAGAAGTACTACTACTCATGAATTATGTTTTGAAGGTTCAAACATTGTTCTACAAGGATATGTTGATTCAAATATGGCAAGTTATAAAGATAGGAGGAGCACCACAGTGTATGTTTTTACTGTAGGTGGAACAATAGTAATTTGGATTTTGAAATTGTAAAAGGTTGTTTTACTTTCAACAACAAAATAAGAGTATGTTGTTTCTATAGAGGCTAGTAAAGAGATGATTTGGTTACATATTTTTATGGAGGAATTGGGAAAGAAGAAGGAGAATAGAAGGTTGTACCATGACCTCCAAAATACCTTTCATATTGCAAATAACTCAACCTTACATTCTAATACTAATAATATATATCTCATGTACCATTTCATACGATCCATTTGGGAAGATGGACAATTGAAGTTGGAACATATACATACTAGCCAAAATCCTATAGACATGTTAACAAGGGTAGTAACCAGGGATAAATTGAGTTCCTACTCAGTTTTAGTTGGCCTTAAAGTATGAAGGTGAAGATGAGAAATTTTCTAGGTCCAAGGTGGATCATAGTCCAACAAACAGTGGAGTTGGTGTGATTAGTATCCAAGTGGGAGATTGTTGGTTGTGGAACCTTATTATCTTCCTGATTTAGAGGTCTTGTTTCAGTCATGTTTGGACTCCATTACCTGACCGAGGGGTGTTGTAATGTCCCTAATATGAAACCCTTTGTAATTGTACATATAGGATGGTGAGCCATTGGTACCAATTTTTAATGTGAATGTACATATAGTATGGTGAGTAGTTGACACCAAGTGGTGGTTTTGCGCGCACCTGCATAGTGCGTGGGAACTGTTATCAAAGAAAGGGTACACACATTTTACAGTGTTGCGCGCACTTGGGTAAGTTCAAGGGGATGATCTGGGAGTGTGCACCGAGATGAGTTTTATATATATATATATATACGGTTGTATTTGTATTGAGACTGGAGAGTCTGTGTGATTACGAGGTTGGTGAGTCGGGACACAAATAGGCCAGTGAGACTATCCTTGTAAAGATAATCATACTCGAGTCATTCATACAATATTACATTGTTTCACGTAGAAAAATCAGATGAAAAGAGATGGGGGGCTAACTCCACCAGAAAAATGAAAAAGGAGGGGACTTAAATCCTAGGGAATATTTTATTAATATTTCTGGAAAAGTGTAATTTATGGATAATTATTTATCCTAAGTTCCCAAGGGATGGGAAAGGGTCACCAAGTGGTTAAATCTACTTATGAAAGTGACAAGTGTCAATTTGGAGGCATGCAATATATATTTCTGGCCTTAGTGTGTTTCGGGGGAGGATGATTCATTCATTCTCATGGGTAGAAAGGGGTCAGACCATCTGGGATAGGATGACTATTACCTTATCTATAGAGAAGATCTTGTAAGGGGTTTTTGTATTGTAATTAGATTTTTTGTTGTCGAAGAGGCAAATTGTCAGGCTCGTGAGAAGTCTCTCTAGGTGATATATGTGTTGTCGAAGAGGTGGGTTTTCAGGACGATAAGCATTCTCTTGAGGTGAGAGTTTTGTTGCAAATTGTTACCTGTTGAGCTGGGAATCAACTGTAGGGATCATAGATTTCATGTCCAACATGTTGCTAGGAACCCTGGAAGGGAAGAGGGGTAGTCGAGGGACCATTGAGAAGAGAAGGGAAACACTTCCTTGGGTGTGACAAGTGTGTGGGGAATGAGAGACTGTAGACTAGTTGCAACATCGACACCTTGGATTGAGAAATTATTTTGAGTATCAAACCTTATCTTGTCACTAGAAACCCTTTTTTCCCTGGTGGAATTAATCCCCAGTTTAGGGGTGACTTGCTGCTAAAATATTATGAGCAACAAAGTCTATGGTTGGGAGAAACATCTGAGTTCTACACACAATAGGTGACTTTTCATAAAGTATAAGTGTCTTTATGTGCTTGTCTCATTTACAATGTGATTAATTATCTATGTTTAATATGGTTTAATTCTTGTATGTTGTTGCATATAGGTAATTGTTGTTATTATGTATTATGCTACTTACACATGTACAAGTGGTGTTGATAGTCAGTGTTTGTAGTTATGTATGATTATGAAATTTGTTTTTAGTATCCTATTATGTTAACCTTATTATTTTAGTTATGAGTCTTCAAGATGTGGTTAGAATGGCCATGCACACATAGAATACTTTGTGTGCACCAGACGTTGGAATTGCTTGTGTGCATAAAGAAGTAGTGTGCATGTACAAAGAGAATATATTTGGTGTGTGATGCCAAAATGGTTGCGCACACAGTACTGATGTGTTTTCAGTATTCTTGTGTACAATTATTTTTGTGTTACTTTCATTGTTATAAGGTGTGTGGTGTGACTCAGCTTGGGGTTGAGCACATTACTTCAAGTAATAATGCACAGATTAAGGTTTAGAATATAATCCACACATTATATTCTGGATAAGCATTGTTCAATAGTAATCTGGATGATAATACAAATTGGTATCATAAGCGGTTTGGTAATGGGGATGTTAGAGATTGGTTTCATAGTGACAAAAGTTGAGATTGTGTGATGTGGCCCAACTTGGGTGTCTAGGGAAGTTACAAATGTGGGGGGGCTTCCCCCCCCAACATCTCTCACCAGGGGGGTAGAGAGAAATCTTGGAGCGCCCCCCCCCAGCAGGGGTTTAGGGGCAGTGCCCCTGAAAAGAAACATTTGGGAAAATTGCCTTGTAAAATATTATAATTTTGTAGTCAATATGGATCGTTGATTATAAGGTTATAGATATGAAGGTAGAAGTTATGTTAGGGTTTTTTTCCCTGGAAGGAAACCCTATTTTATGATGGAATTATATTTTGGTTGTGTATGTGACTAAATATTGTATTCTGAGAGAGGAGATTGTGAGAGAAAGAAGAGGAAATTACAACGAGTATGTTGTAGGTTGTATCCCTTCATTTGTTGGATAATAATAAAAGGAATGACCTGGAAATTTATCTGGTGGACGTATCCCACACTAGGTGAACCATGTATATCTATGTCTTTGTTGTATTGTGTATATTTTGTGTTTTATTTCTGCAATTGTTTTATATTATTGCTCTGTGCTCCTATTTTTCTAATAATCCTACATTTAGGATCATACTATGTGATGTTAAGAATGGTCTGGTTGGCTTTCCATAAGGAAAGATTGAATTTCTACAACAAGACCTTAGAATTTGAATATGCAGAAGGAAACAAGAGGGTGTTTCACAACATTAAAAATCTAGTCTCAGTTAGGAAGATATCAACACTGGAGCTAAAGAAATTTAGTAGAAAATGGTGTCCCTTGTATGCAATACAAGTTCTCAATGCAGCAAAGAGTAAGGAGCTAAAGATTGAAGATCACCCAGTGCTATGGGAATTCAAAGATGTATTCCTAGAGGAGGTACATGGAATTCCTCCTAAGCTAGATCTTGGTTTCATAATAGATCTTGTACCCGAAGCGGTACCAACATCAAAAGTACCCTATAGAATGAGTACGTTGGAGATGGTAGAGTTAAAAGTGCAAATGAAGGAAATGATGGAAAAAAGGTATATCAGTATGAGTGTATCCCTGTGGGGAGAAATCACATTGTTTGTGAAGAAGAAGGATGGTACATTGTGTTTATGTATTAAATACCCACAATTGAACAAGATGGCCATCAAGAACAAATATCCATTTCCTAGGATTGATGGCATCTTTGATCATCTCAGAGGAGCTACAATATTTTCTAAAATTGACTTGAGATCTAGGTATCACCAAGTGATTAAGGATGAATATATCCACAAGAGAAATTTTAGAATGAGATATGGACACTATGAGTTTTTGGTGGTGCCATTTGGTCTTACCAACACACCAACCACCTTTATGTGTTTGATGAATAGTGTTCTCAAAAAATTTTACAGGTCATGAGAGATCACCGACCATATGCCAAATATATCAAGTGTGACTTCTTCCAAAAAACAGATCCAGTGTTTGGGTCACACAATCTCAGTAGAGTACATCCTAAGAAGATCAAGGGAATCATGGATTTGTCATCGCCTCAGAATGTAACTAAGGTAAGATAATTTATGGGATTAGTTGGGTATAGAATAAGGTTTATTAAGGGATTTTCCATGATTGGTCATCCCATTACCTCATTACAAAGAAAGGGGAAGAGGTTTGTATGCTTAGAAGAATGCGAAGCCAACTTTTAGTAGTTGAAACATATCTTGAGCAATGCCCTTGTTCTGAATATTACGAATCCTGAGAAGGACTTCTTGATTTTTACTGATTCTTGCAAGGAAGGAGTCAGTGGAGTTCTTATGCAAGAAGGACAAGTGATTTGTTATTAATTAAGAAATCTAAATGAGAATGAACAACAACATGTCATTATTGGAAGGCTCTCTTCCAACCATCATTTAGGAAATAGACTACATCGTGACATGCACACATGAGACCATCAAGACATATATATTTGGGAGAATGTTCTACCGTCTTGTATTCATGCTTTGATAAGTATTTATACAATGACATGGATGGTTGGAGAAGTTGCACCCACTCCAACTAATCACCCATTTATGTTCATTTATACATTATATACATGTATTTATCTACTTTAGGTTATGTTACATTCATATGTATGATGACATTTATGAGGCCTAAGAGACCCCCTCAACACGGGTCTAGTCAGCGAAGCTATCTATTCCCTACAACATCTCCCCCCTCTTCAATTATGTGTTTGTCTTGAGAAAGTCTATAGCAATGTCCTAGGTCTCTACTCTTGCAAAAGTCCCCTTACTATGCATCGACCATGTATACTTGTCTACATAGGTAAATCAGTCACAATATTGGCCAGTTGTATAAGAAGATACACATATACAAATTTTATTGTGACTGGTTTTTAATGGATCTAATGACTTCATATCACATGTTTTGACTCCTCAATCTCCACTCTTGGAGGGCACCACCATATCACATGTTTTGACTCCTCAATCTCCACTCTTGCAGGGCACCACCTGCTTCCATACTCAGTTTCAAGTTATTATTCCCATGAGTCGTTGGGGCGCTCTCTAGGATACTCTTGTGATCTGTCGCACCTAGGGGATCTTTTTATGGAATCGATGAGGTTCTACTTCATTAGCCAATCCTACCATTCCTCTTATGTCTTTGTCATGACCCGCGGAATTGTTCTGCAACTCTTCTACCAAGGGGATCAATCACTTCAAATGTTCTTGTTTCATCATATTTTCATTAAACTCTTTATGTGTCATCTAATGTATTTTGATTGAATTCCTTCAACCTCTGCATAATTTTCACGTTCAATGCTCATCATGAATGCTCTCTTCAAATGCATTGCTCGGTCAACTACTTCAAAAATTTCCTCCATCAGTGCTCAATGTCTTAATGCTCACTACTCCGATGTTCATCACACTCCGATGTTCATCAATATTCTTTCTCTGCTGCTATCATTCATGGATATTCTTCTTTACGATTTCAAATCTTGGAGTTTGCAATTCATATTACATCCAGGATGACTGAATAAGACACTATTGCACGTGCATGACTCAAATGACTCTTGTCGACTAGGTATTCACTAGTGTTGGTAAGAAAGCGATCTCATCGACTTACATTACAACGGCGGAGAGGATCGCCTACCTTCAAGACTCACATTTAACTCAAATTTTACATCAAGTATGATTCAATAAACTGATACATGATTGACTCAATCGACAACTTAAACATTTATATATTCTATTTTGTACTTAAGAAGACCTCTGCATTTCAACTAAGACTGTACAAACTTTACTTCAATTCATTTGACTATAAACTCGACTATGTCCTTCATGTAATTCTTTTATACATAAGACTCTATGGACAGAAATCAAGAACTTCATCATCCAGATTCCATTGTAGTCGAAAAATTTTGTGTTGACTGGGCTCGTCATTTTCTACAGTCGGTCATCACCAATCTAGTCAACCCCATTCAACCAAGACTTCAAGTTGGTCTATTCTCTTTAGTAGACTCATCCATATCGACTAATATTCAACCATGTAGACTCCATTTCCCCACACAATCTGCTTCATTTCATTTTTCAATGCAGTGTGCATGCTTAAGTTGAGATGTAAGTCAACCTTACATATCTCAATTGGCGATCAATAAATTGGTTTCGACTAGTAACTCTACTATTTGATTATTTCATGGAGATGTCTAGCTTTGTGCATTTATGTCAGTCACACTTGTATGATCCACCATATTTGAATTTCATGTGATCCCATTTCTCTAGAGAATGGATCATGATTGTCATTACAACATTGTCGGATACATTATATTGAATGTAATGTAAGCTTTGTCCAGCACTGCAACTCTAAATAGTCTTACAAAAATTTAAAATCTCTATAAACCGAGGCTCATACAGAATCAACCATCACCAAATGATGAGGAAACATGCAAATCATTTTTTGAAATCGATCACTAAAGGAATCGAAACCCTAGCTGGGAATCGACCCATCACAGGGAAATATAAAAACCAAGTCAACCAGGTCGACCATTTTCCTAGCTGACCAGACTTCGTTGTCTTTCTCACAGACAACAATTACATGGCCCATACTTCCAAGTTGACAGGATTTCCAGGTTGATAGCTCCACGTCCAATTGTCGGGTCGATGATTTCACATAAAAAATCTTCCAATCGAATGTTGTGCATGCTAGAACTTGTCGACGCTGCATTCTTGCATATGTAACTTCCCATATTTTCATTGTGTGCTCTCCATGCAGCAGAGGTAGATCGACGTGTCGACGGAATTATTAGGCAACTGTCAACCAACTCGACTCGTTCATCGAAAGGGCCATACATTCAACGAACATTTCTTACACTGCAGAATCATCACCAAGCACCCATCAACAAAATGTTCCACGCATATCAACGAGTAAATTTTTTGGATCCGACATCTCCTACTCAGCCAACTCAACCTGCACGTCAGACATCCCCCAATCGCCTCATGACCGTATCAATGAGTATTTCTTGGATCTATGAGTGACATCAATGGTATTTGACAAATGAAATTAGTTCACTCTTATGCAGAAAACCTCATCTCCTTTATTTGTAGATTTATTGCTCCCATGATTATTTTTTTGGTTTCCTTGTGCAGGCTTCTTGTTTAGCATCCACAAACATTCATCATCAATAATATTTAAGGGAACCTCAACCTTGTGCGGGGCAACAATCAATGAGCATCCACCATCAACCAATGAGCATCCACGAGCAACAATCAATCAACACCATCCATGGTAAATCATCAAGCACCAAGAGAGAAATCAATAAAATATTTTAAGTAGCATCAATCATTTCATGAGCATCTTCAATATATCATATTCTAAATTCTTCATTTCTCTTTTCCTGTGCAGGTTCGAACCACTGCCTCCATTCGCTGCTGTTGTCACCCAGCCAAATGAAGGAGGCAACGGTGCTAGATCTTCAAAGGCTCTCTTCCAACCAGCATTCAAGCAAGAAACTACATCGTTACACGCACACACGAGATCATCAAGACAGATATATTGGGGAAAATGTTCTACTGTCTTGTATTCATGCTTTGATAGGTATTTATACAATGATATGGATGGTTGGAGCGGTTTCATCCACTCCAACTAATCACCCAGTTATTCCCATTGATCCATTATATATATGTGTTTATCTACTTTAGCTTACGTTACATTGATAGGTATGATGACATTTATGAGGTCTAAGAGGCCCCCTTAACACAGGTCTAGTCAGCAAAGCCGACTAGCTTCTACAATACTCATCCATGATTTGGAACTTACAGTTATTGTACATGCATTGAATATGTGGAGGCATTACATGACTAAGATTGATCATGATGACATATGACATGAATCTAAAATGGCATACTTTCAACACCTATCTATACATTTTTTCTTATCATTTTTCATTAATCACTTTCCTTTTTTATACTCCCTTTATCCAATTCACCTCATTTATCACTAAGGTATAGATCCTACCCCATATTCCATTATTATGTTATTTTTGCATAATTATTAGGAAGGAACTTATTATTTTCACTCACTAATATTAGTATGTAGGAGAATACGTCTGCAACACCTTAAAGTGGTTGCAACACCTCTCTATTGCAATTCCATGTGATACAATTTTGGGTGCTAACCAAGTTTCAATTTCCGACGTGAACCAACTGTTGCAACTCAAGGTGCCTTCGTAGTTGCTACAACTCTAGATAAACCATTACAACCCTGAGCATGCCTTTCATTTTTGTGACTCCAAATGTATCTCACCAGCACAATGGTCAATGTTGTAGCTGACAGTTGGGAAGCAACCTCCATGAAGGAAGGTGACAGGAGACAAATGGGCGACTAAGGAAATTGGTTACCTATCGAGTTATCATACGCCTATTTCCCACTAAAACTGAATGAATATTTGTAACCATATTAACACCTAGATTCCCATGGTTATCCATCTATTGTTTGTATAATTTTAGAATGATAATTGCATTGTATAAAAACCTCATCTCCCAAGAGCTGAGAGGAGGAAAATTATTCTAGAAATTACAATTTGCTATTGTATCTTTCAACTTACGAAAATATAATTTCGGTTTTGGATTTCTAGTTGTGTGTTGATGTATTGGTTGATCGTGTGGTTTTGGTTCCATAGCCCAATACCTCGCCTAAGAGGGTAGGTCCCCCTCAGTCAGGTATTGCTTGTAACAATAGTATTAGAATTAGCATTTTACTCATGTTTAGTTTATTCTATCGTTAGTTACTTCCAATTGTTGTAATTCTAGGTCTATAACTTTATTCATATGATGTAAATGTTTTCTAGTTTGTTGTCGTTCTAGAATCAGAGTATAGTTCTTGGATTTCATAATTGTCTTCTAGTCCACTATAATATTCATCTACAAAACAATGTTATTATTTATGAGTGGTTTGGTTTTCTAAGTCTTAAACTGCAATTCATATTTTTGTAACATCACAACCATTCTACACTTTTCGTTGCTACATCTCATGTCTCTTCAATTTGGGTTATAACAGAATCTAGTTGTTGTGATTCGTGTCATTGTAACTCAGTGGTTAGATTTATTTTTGTGTTGTAACTCCATTGTTGCAACTCTGCTTGCATCTGCACTTAGCGTGTTTATTTTATGATTCTCTTTAGGTTTAGTCTTTATGACTTTGGATTGATATTATTGGATTAATATTGAATGAAAAAACACTTAATTCTTGCGACAACACAATGCTGGAATATTGAGGGGGGGGGTGAATCAGTATGAACACTTTTTACCACTTTCAATAAGAATATATAAAATTCAAATTTATCAGAAATATCATTTATGATTGCATTCAATATATCATGAGCATATAACCATAAGCAGTACCACTCAATAATATCACATTAGATACACAGTATACTAGAATTTACATGGAAACCCAAATGGGAGAAAACCATTGAATGCTTTCTTATTTTTGTAAGAATACATTCATAGGAAGCACCAACTTCCAAATTATCCAGCACAAAATGGAAGGAGGCACCAACCCCCTGATTTACAGGCACCAACTCGAAGGAAGATCCAACTCCCTGAGTTCTCCGACACTAACCGGAAGGAGCCTACGACCCCCTGATTTACATGCACCAACATGAAGGAAGCTCCAACTCCGTAAGTTCTATGGAACCAACCAGAAGGAGGCTATGACCCCCTTATTTATAGGCACCAACCTGAAGGAAGCTCCAACTCCCTGAGTTCTCCGACACTAACCAGAAGGAGCCTATGACCCCTTGATTTACATGCACCAACCTGAAAGAAGATCCAACTCTGTATGTTCTCTAGAACCAACCAGAAGGAGGCTACGAACCCCTTATTTATAGGCACCAACCTGAAGTAAGCTCCAACTCCCTGAGTTCTCTGGCACCGATCAGAAGTAGGCTATGACCCCCTAATTTAGAAGAACCAACCTTATGTAAGCTCTAACTCCCTGAGTTCTTCGGAACCAAGCGAAAGGAGGCTACAAACCCCTTTCCTTGCTTCGTCCAACCACCCTGAAATATAAGTGTAGACTCAATCTGTCACTACCACTGATCAACTTGTAACTGCCATTGTCTGTGAAAAATCCAGGTCCTATCAAGCTTGCCTTATGGGTCTGTCTTTGACCACAGAAAGGCCCTTAGTTTAACTGTCTTCTGAAGTAATTGTTGTTGTTTTATAATAGCCAACAATCCAAAACTTTATGCTGATTTGTTACAATTATGTTCTCAATTTTGGGTGCTCTAGCATGTCGCTTTTGTCACCATAAATTAGTACATGAATCTCAAAATAAACATAACCCACCTAAACATCATTTACTGCTGAAAATGAAACAGATCTAAGAGACTAATACATGCATTTGTAGACACAGGTATTTTTGGTCAACATGAACCTGGATAAAAACTCCTCGGGGAAAACCAGTTTGGAATATGTATGTATATATGAGGAAAGCAGATGAAGGAATACAGTAATTACAATATATGAAAGAACCTGATACAATAGAAACAAAAACTAAGCTGATATACAAGATCAAAATCACCAGATGCACCCCATAATGGTGTGCCCCTCATACAAATTGCCAGAACCACTGAATCTACTCCAACTACCAACTGTGAGCTCAGATCTGGAAACCCCTCCACAAAAATGAATCTCTGTTGAATGGCTATCCTCTGCAACTGATCTCACTGCAATTTGATGGCTAGAAGTCTCCCAACTGTTGATGCGCCCCAATCTAGCAATGCGCCCTCCTCAAAAGAAAAACCTCTCCAGTAAATAAACTATGGGATATGATGCAAGCCTCCCTCCATGAAAGATAGCACCCAAGCTATATCATCCTCACAAAACTGACCTCATCTCCATCCTTCAAGAGCTCCTCTCTCAACAATCAAATGACCAAATGAAGAATGCACCCTCCTTCACCCTTTGCACCCCTCTTTGACATCACAAAGGAAACCTAGAGATCCAACAGTGGAGATCATCTCATCTCCCATCTAATCGATGGTTAAGATCTCCCCATGAATATCTAAATCACAAACCCACTTTGGGTTAAGTTTCCTAAGTCAATTTTCTGTCTCTAATTCACCACTTTGTGAATTAATAGTCACTTTTAGGCCAAAATGACTAAATTCCACTTTAGACAAAGTCAAAGTGAAATTAGACAAAAGTACAAGGTACAAAGTGTAATGTCCTTCCCTCGTGTGCTAAGGAGGTCATAATCACATGGGGAACACCTCCCAAGGTACAAAATGAAACACTCCCTCTTACCGAGGAAGGTGTTCCTCACCAAGCCCATCTTGTCTCTGAAATAGACATGCTTACCTCGTGGCAGGGCCTTGGTGAGAATATCTGCAATTTGATCATCTATAGATACATACTGCAATTGAACTGCCCCTCTCTGAACCTAGTCACGAATGAAGTGGTATCTGATCTCTATATGCTTCAACCGATCATGAAACATTGGATTCTCAAAGAGTTTTATGCAACTTTGATTATCACAATGAATGACAGTCGGTGACATCTCCTGACCAAATAAACCAACCAAAATCTTACGAATCCAAATGGCCTCGCAACTGGCCTGACTGGTCGCCATATACTCTACCTTGGTCGAACTCAAAGAAACTGAATTCTTCTTTTGACTGAACCAGGAAACAAGTCCTGACCCCAAACTGAAGCAGCACCGTGAGGTGCTTTTCCTGTCAGCATCACATCCTGCCCAGTCTGAATTTGTGTAGCCAACCAAACTAACTCCATCTCCTCTAACATATTCTAAGCCATAGTCCACTGTCCCAGCAACATATCTCAATATGTGTTTTGCCCAACCATGTGAACACTCCTCCGCTCAACCATGTACTGGCTGAGTGTATTCACGGAAAAACATATATCTGGTCTGGCGTTAACCAGATACATGAGTGAACCGATCAACTGCCTGTATCCTGTGGCATCCACCAACTGGCTATCTGAAGAACTAAGCTTCTTCCAGTTGGTGATCATAGGTGTATACATGGGTCTTTAGTCCTCCATCTAAAACCTGCTCAAAATATCTGTTGCATACTTCCCCTTCCCGAGAAATATGTGACCCTCCTCCTGTCATACCTCCATACCTAGAAAGTAGTGCATCAATCCGATATCACTCATCTCAAATTCTGAGGCAAGTCCTAGCTTGCACTTAGCTATGAGATCCTCGGCTCCAGTAATGAATAAATCATCCACATACAAAATGAGAATGAGTGTGTCCTCACCTCTAATGATGAAATAGAGGTTTGGATCAACATCGCTCTTCTCGAAGCCCATCTGAAGCAAATAAGTATCAATCTGTGAATACCAAGCTCGGGGAGCTTGCTTCAGACCATATAGTGCCTTCCTTAGAATACACACGTGAGTCTCCCTGTCACTCACCTCAAAACCCCGTGGTTGCTCTATGTACACCTCCTCCTCAATAAAGCCATTCAAAAATGTGGTTTTCACATCCATCTGGTGAATGCACCAACCCATCTATGCTGCTATGGAAATGATAGTCCTGATAGAAGTGTATCTCACAACTGGTGCGAAAGTCTCATCATATTCGACTCCCTCAATCTGTGAGAAGCCCCGAGCCACAAAGTGGGCCTTTTGTTTCTCAATGCTACCATCTACAGCCATCTTGGTCTTATACAACCACCTGGAAGTCACAACTGACTTTCCCACTGGCCTCAGAACCACATCCTAGACATCATTGTGCACAATGGAGTCATACTCCTAAACCATGGCCTCTTTCCAGACTTGATGGTCAACTGTCTGCGCAAATGTTTGTGGCTCAATATCCCTGATACTCGTCACAAGTGATAAGTATGCTCCAAATATGACTGGTGGCCTGCTCTCTCTGATCTGGCTCTTGGGCTCCCCTACATTCTCCTTGGCCTCCTTCAAGGTCTCCTGAAACCATCTAGATCTCCTCTTCCCTGAAGTGGTCAATGGAGAAGGAAGGTCACTCTGCCCAAGAGTGACTGCCACAGGACTCATCTCAACACTCTGAGATCTTGAAGTCTATGCTCTCTCTAAAGTTTGTGCCCCATCTGATTGAACCTACTCTAACTATGACCTTGAAGCTATGCATGGTGACCCTGTCACCCCTGATACTGGTGTACTTGAAATATGAGGTTGTGCTCCCTTTGAGACTACAACTAGAAACTCTGCATCATCCTCAACTCCAACTCTCGACTCAAGAGATCTCGCAAAAGCCTTATCCTCCTCCAATCTAACATCTCTTCTCACCACCACTCTCCTAAGTGGAAGAATGTAGATTTGATAGGCTTTCAACACCTCTGAGTATCCAACTAGAATCCCCTGCTGGGATGTGGTGTCTAGCTTTTTCCTTCTCTCCGAGGGGACATGAGAGAAAGTCAAGCACCCAAATATCCTAATGTGCTCAACATCGAGCCTCCTACCAGTGAAGGCCTCCTTAGGAGTCATCTTCCCCCAAATCCTATGGGGGCTTCTATTCTACAGGTAAACTGCAGTAGCACATGCCTCTGCCCACAAGTACAAAGGAAAACTATGATCATGCATCATAGGTCTCGTTGCACCGGTAATGTCCCGGTTCTTCCTCTTGGAAACCTCATTCTGCTGGGGGTTCTAAGGTACGGTCATCTATATCCTAATGCCCTACTGAGTACAGAAGTCTACAAACTGTCTCAAAGAATACTCTCCCCCGTTATCTGATCGCAAGACTTTGATCCTCTTTCTCGATTGGTTCTCCACAAGAGCTCTAAACTCTTGGAACCATGTGAAGACCTCACTCTTGGCCTTTAGGAAATAGATCCAAGTCTTCTTCGAGTAGTCATCAATAAATGTGATATAGTACTCACACCTACTCAAGGACCTCTAAGTCATGGGCCCACACACGTCTGCGTGTATTAAATCTAGTATCCCAGCTGACCTGGTGTCACTGTTGGGGAACGATGCCTTGGAAAACTTGCCAAGCGCACACCCTCTGCAAACATTCTGATGATCTATGTTGATCTGTGGCACTCCGGTCACAACCTCTCTCAAGCCTCCAAGAGATCCATGATGTAGGTGGGTCATCCTACGATTCCATAACTCACATAACTGTCTGTTGTTGTCGCTACTCGTTGCCAATGCATGAAGTGGTTGAAAAATAAATCTGAAAAATTGCCCCTCTCACTCCAATCACTTGTCCTGAGGCTAGTGAAGAACCCTGAGGATGAATCAATACCTCGAAGCCTTTCAATGTCACCTCAAGACCTCTATCTTGGAGGGGTGAAACTAATATCATATTCTTCTTCATGCTAGGGACATAAAGAACATCCGTGAACGATATGGGTGGCATGCCATCTCTCTAAAAAGCAACTGTGCCAACCCCTGGAACTCTGACAACTCTGTCATCTTCAAGAGAAATATCAATCCTAACCTCGGTGTCTCTAAGATCAGAAAAGTACTCTCAGAAACCAATCATATGGCTCGAAGCCCCGCTATCAATATACCAAATACAAGGTGTCGTCTCAACTGAAGTGCATCATATGAGGAAAGCACACTCTCTCTTAAACTGTGTTTGAAATTATATCTCCTCTGTTGTAGCTGCGGTACCACCCTTCTTCTTCTTCTTGTTTGGGCATTGTCCAGCATAGTGCCCAAACTTCTTACAGACAAAGCAATTCACTTTGCTCATATCTCTCTTCTCACCACTTCCCTGACCATTGTTTCTCTCTCCTCCTCCACTCCCTATGGTTGGCCCCCAAACTTGGGACCTTGTTGACCCCCTCGGTCGGTGTTCTTCTTGCCCTTTGTCCAAAGAGGAAGATCCTCCTCACCTTGACCAATCTACTGCTATCACTATCCAAAAGCCTCGACTACTAACCGAATATCCTCCTAGATGAAGTCATTCCACATCCTCTCCCATGTAGGCATGACCTCCCTGGAAACTATGCCATGTACAAATGGACCCCACTGTTTGGTGAAGTTATTCATATCTTACCTCACCAAAGAGTTAGGATCAACAACCTCGTCGACGGCTCCAAGATCATCTCTGATCTGAGTGTAACGACCAAGGAATGAAGTTACTGACTCATCCTTGAGCATACGAATGCCCCTGATTCAGTCATGAAGAACCATCTTCCAGTTCTCATTGGAGCTCTAATACAATTTGCATAGAGATGCCCACATCTCATATACACAAGCCTTCCCCATCAAATGGGGTATGATATGGTCACGAACTACCTAAAAAATAGTTCTCTTCACCTTGTTGTTCTTCTTCCTGAACTCTGCCACCAATACGGGAGTAGTGACAGGAATGGGGAGAACAACTACCTCGACTATATCCCATAGCTCGAGGTCCTTCAAGACGAATATCATCCTCGCCTTCCAAGGAAACCAATTGCTAGCCCCTGCTAACCTATCCTCAACTCGCATCTGAGATGATAACATCTCTGCCAAACTGAAAACCCCAACTAATGCTCACACTGCCAAGGAAAACACTATCTCACTCCTGTCAACATAGGTGTGAAAAGATACAAGTGTAATCTGACCTCACTCCTAACAAAATAGGTGTGAAAAGAGGTCATGACAAACTAGCCTCACTCCTACTGCGTAGGTGTGAAAATAGACTGATGAAAAGTGTCCAAACTACCCAACAATCCTCCAAAAAATTATACCCTTTGACAACCACTAAATGAGTCAATGGTTGTCCTCAAAAATTTTCCAGAAAGATATGTATGAAAACCACTTAAAATGTTGTCCCAACTGTCGAAAATTTGAGCCACCAAAGCTCTAATACCATGTGAAAAATACAGGTCCTATCAAGGTTACCTTCTGGGTTTGTCTTTGACCACAGAAAGGCTCTAAGTTTACCTGTCTTTTGAAGTAGTTGTTGTTGTTATATAACAACCAATAGTCCAAAACTTTATGTTGATTTGTTACGATTATGTTCTCAATTTTGGGTGCTCTAGCATGTCATTTTTGTCACCAGAAATTAGTACATGCATCTCAAAATAAACATAACACATCTAAACATCGTTTATTGCTGAAAATGAAACAGATCTAAGAGACTAATACATGCATTTGTAGACACGAGTATTTTTGGTCAACATGACCCTGGATAAAACCCCCCCGGGGGAAAACCAGTTTGGAATATGTATGCATATATGAGGAAAGAAGATGAAGGAATACATTAAGTACAATATATGAAAGAACTTGATACAATAGTAGCACAAACTGAGCTGATATACAAGCTCAAAATCACCATATGTGCCCCAGAATGGTGTGCCCCTCATACAAACTGCTAGAACCACTGAATCTGCTCCAACTACCAACTATGAGCTTAGATATGGAAACCCCTCCATAGCAATGAAGCTCTGTGTAATGGCTATCCTCTGCAACTGATCTCACTGCAATCTGATGGCTAGAAGTCTCCCAACTACTAATGCACCCCAATCTGGCAATGCGCCCTCCTCAGAACAAAAACCTCTCCAGTAAATAAACTATGGGATATGATGCAAGACTCCCTCCATGAAAGCTAGCGCCCAAGCTATATCATCCTCACAAAACCGACCTCATTTCCATCCTCTAAGAGCTCCTCTCTCAACAAGCAAATGACCAAATGAAGAATCTGCCCTTCTTCACCCTTTGTGCCCCTCTTTGACATCCAAAAGGAAACCTAAAGAACCAACGGTGGAGATCATCTCATCTCCCATCTAATTGATGGTTGAAATCTCCCCATGAATATCTAAATCACAAAACCACTTTGGGTTAAGTTTCCTAAGTCAACTTTATGTCTCTAATTCACCCCTTTGTGAATTAAATGTCACTTTTATGCCAAAATGACTAAATTCCACTTTAGACAAAGTCAAAGTGAAATTAGAAAAAAGTGCAAGGTACAAAGTGTAATGTCCTTCCCTCATGTGCTAAGGAGGTCATAAGAACATGGGGAACACCTCCCAAGGTACACAACTCAACATTTTCATCAACCAATCATTGTCACTCTGTCACATCAACTTGAATTAATGATCAACCAATCACCCAACCTATCACTCTCACTCTCATTGTCATTGTCACTATCACTGTCACTGATATATCATCATCAACCAACTATAACCAGATCCCCTCACATGGATGCCAAAACCATCACCATACCATTTACATCAACCTATACAATACCATGTACATCAACTTGTACCATACCATGTATCAAAATATGTACCATACCATGTACCAAGATCACCAAGAAGTGCCTCTAATAATGTACCATGTCATCATCAACTCATGAAACATAACATCACCGAGATGTGTCTCAATATCACCAATCATGTACCATAATATATGTCAAGTGTAGGTATCATAACATCGATGATGAACAATCAATCATATACCAAAACCATGTACTATGAGATGTTCCTCATCCATATACCATATCACTCATGATATTCCTCAATCACCATGTACAACAAGATATCATCATTGAAGTACCTCAAGCATGTGTTAACATCACCATGACATATACCAAACCAAATACAAAGGTACCATAACATCACTCAACCATGTAGCTAAGATGTACCTCAAACTATGTGCCACATCCAAAAATCATGTACCAATAGATACCATCAAACATGTACCATATAAATCATGATCTTCCTCACACATATACCATACAACAAATGATATGCCAAGTATCCAATATGTTCCTCAAGGCATATACCAAAACTCACAATGCATGTATCTTAAACATGTGGCATAACCTCATCAAGAAGTGCCTCAAACATGCATCAATATCACCAAGAAAAGTACCTCATACATGTACCAAAAATATGCCTCGCTCCATGCACATAAGATGCACCTCAAGAATTTACCAAAGTCTCAACAAGATACCAAAGACATGCCTCAAGCATGCACCATAACATCATCAATATGTAACCCCCAAAACATGCATATAAACATACCTTTAAACCTACAGTTGACCTGATTCAAGATTTCATACCTATAGCTCTTCCCTAGCCTCAACAACCTCGTACTATCATCTTCCCTCCATTTTGTCTTAGCCTCATGGGACCAAGACAAGTGTCAAACGAGACCTCACATGATAGGAACTAACCAACCTGTGGGGGTGCCTCGCGGGATGCCAATAGTCTGACCTGCGGAGGTCGACCAAATTAGGGTTTTTCAAAAACCCTCACTCTCCTGTGCAATCCCAAGCTTTCACCTTCACACTTCCTTTGTTGTCTCACAATCACCGTAAAGGATTCATGAATAAATCACTTGCTCACGTAGAATATATTCAATCAACTTGTGTGTGAATGTATAAATGAGAGGCTTCTTGTTGTGTATTTATACCTTTTCTAAGTAACTTCTCTCCTTAACTTTAGGACTTCTTGTTACAACCACTTTTCCCTTTAGTTAATGACTTGTAACTATTTAGGGGCTTCCTAACCATTCTTCAGGGCTTCCCACTTCATGACATCATAACTCCTCAACCATAAGGAACTACGTGACATACCACCTACTGTTGGAAATGGTACGATGAGGAGTATCCATCTATTAGTGTGTTACCTACATTTAAATTTTCCTTCATGTCCTTATTCCTAAAACAACTTCAGGCTTCATGACCACACCTCTAGGTCTCTTGTAGACTTATTCAAAGTGTCTTCCCATGAGGGCCATGCTTAGATCTACGCCATAAGGGGAAAATTTTGGATACTTCTCCAAGTACACCCATCACATCTATTGAAATCAATGACAACCACTTTTGTATACATCAATGACAACCAACTATCAAACACCATCAATGAAAACAAACTATCCAACACACAAGACCTTCATTATACTCGAGCAAGTCACTAATAGATCATATGCACAAGTTTAATTTCCGCAAGTGTAATTTTAATTCTTGCAAGTGCGATTTCAATTCCTAGAAGTGTGATTTCAATTTCTGCAAGTGTGATTTTAATTCCCGAAAGTGTGATTTCAATTCTCGCAAGTGTGGTTTAAATTCTTGCAAGTATGATTTCAATTTCCGCAAGTGTGATTTTAATTCCCGCAAGTTTTATTTCAATTATCACAAGTGTGATTTAAATTACTGCAAGTGTGCTTTAATTTCTCCACAACAACTTAGTCCTTAACATAGGTTGGTGACTTAATTAAAGTATTATGAGTCTTTGAACTGTGACATTAAAGTTCTACAATGCCATAGTCAAAACAACACTCTTCTTGCACAAATTGTGCGTGGTAGTTTGCAAGCTCCATACGAGCCCCAGATTGATAGTGATTTCAATTATTGCAAGTGTGATTTAATTTTTCTAGAGCCAATTAGGCATTAGAATAGGTTGGTGACTTAATTAAAGTATTATGAGTCTTTGAATTGTGACATTAAAGTGCTACAATGCCATAGTCAAAACAACACTCTTCTTGCATAGATTGTCTGCGGTAGTTCGCAAGTTCCATACAAGATCCGGATTGATAATTAAATGTAAAACTCTTCATTTTCTTACTAACTTAATTAGAAATTAATTGAAAGGTCCATCATTGTTGGTGTCATTTTCGAGGAACTCTCAAGAGAAAGTTGTGTTCTTTAAATTGTGTGGATTTTTCTTCATTTCACTAGAATAGATGCTATGATTTATTTTCAATTATTCGCAGGCTGATTTTCTAAGTATTTTCTATGCCAAAATATCGAGATCAACAAGGTAGATTTATTAGCTCTTCCAAAAACCCCCAAAAATATAACAGTGCAGGTTAATCACAAAAGGAGAAGGGGCATCATCAATCAAATTACTTATCACCCACAACATGTTCCCTTGCCAAAAAAAGTAGTTTAAAGCATCTCCTCGGGTATAAGATATTGTGCAAGGATATTTTTACATCGAGATCCCATTGTTAAAGGATCAAATCAATGAGCAATTTCATTCAAAATAGTTCATTTTTCTCGAGGCACCTTTCAAAGAAAAGGACAACCCTCGGAAAGAAATGGCACACAAAATTTTCAAAGAGGAACCCACGACTTTCGGATTCCCAATAAAAGAAACCAATGAGGAGACCAATATGAAGAACATCCCTCATTCCACCTTTCCAAAATTTCATGGGATATCTAAAGGATATCCTGATACCTTCCTCTTCGAGTTAAATGTGCTTTGCAGAAGCTACAATTATGTGATAGATACCCAAAAATTAAATCTCTTTCCTACCACACTTAATAATGTTGTGTTATGATGGTTCATGGGCCTTCGAAAGGATGGAATCCGCTTGTGGGACTAGATGACAAAGAAATTTCTGGACAAATACTAGGACTACTGCAAAGACAAGGAAATAAGGGAAGAATTCTTCAAAATGATGCATCATCAAGATGAGAGCTTGGAAGACTACGTCAAGTGATTCACTTACAATCTACAAAGGGAAAATCAAGGAGACTTAGATCTTGAAACACCACGTTTATTATTTCTAAGAGGAATCTGAGATGATTGTATATAAATCCTCAACCTTATGGGCGGGGGAGATGTCTCTTAGCTAGAATACGACATTATATTGAAACGTTGTCGTAAGTATTCCAGAGGCACATCTAAAACAAGAAAAGGACCAAGACATACATTGGAAAGAACATGAAATACTATTGTAAGTGGAGTAACAAGGGTAGAAATCGGGAACATGTTAGAATATTTTAAAATAGATATACTTATTTCCATGAGCTCCCAACTAGATTCACCGTAGACGAAGAATTAAGAGGAAATAGTACAAGCATTGGCTATCTTTTTCCCAAAGTGTATAATGAAGCATACAAAGAGAAAATGTTCGTTGGATCATATTGAGGTCTGTGCAAAATGCAACGAGGTCCATGCTACACATAATTTTCCATCCTTTCCTGGATTAAAGGACATCTATAAAAAAGATGAGGAGCCGAAACAATTATGTGATTCCTCTCAAAAGAGACCTTGACAACCTAAACATCAAGGTATGATCCTAGATCAATCGCATTATTTCAATTCATATTGGACTAACCCTTCAATGCAATATTCTTCTCAACCATGGGGAATTCCAACTCAACAATGGGTAGCTTCTCCTCCCAATTAGTTATGGCAACAAGGTTGGATAAATCCCACCATGGGAGGACCCCAAAAACTTATGACACAACCACCAATGAAAATTCTTCCCCACCTCAGATGGAAGCATACACATCCACCCTTCCTCAACCAGAACTACCTTCACATCCCATACCTAACCCAAATAATGGGACGCCAACCGAACCAACGCAAGCTGCTGGACTTGCAACCTACCTGACCTACCTGAATTAATCCATCTCTTCCTTGGACTTCATCTATCCCATTTCTGATAGCCAGTGGGTCTCCCCTCTTGTCATGGTACCAAATAAAAATGGTAAATGGAGGATTTATGTAGATTATAGAGAATTTAATAAAGAAACACATAAAGATCACTTCACATTATCATTTATTGACTAGGTCCTAGACACACTTGCAGGAAAGAAGTATTTATCTTTCCTTGACAGTTTCAGTGGATACAACCAGAGACAAATTGCCCTTGAAGACCAAGAGAAAACAATGTTCACATTTACTTGGGGGACATTCTCCTATCATTTTCTACAATTCGGGTTATGCAACACCCATGTCACCTTTCAACAAGCTATCATAGGTATATTCTTTGATCTCATTCACGAATGCATAGAAATATACATGGATGATTTTACAACATATGGGGAGGAATTTGATGAATAATTAGCCAAAATGGAAAAGAAATTAATCAGGTGCAAGGAGTAAAATGTTTCCCTTATTAATGAAAAGTGTTTCATGATGGAAACCAATGGCATTGTAATACGACATCACATCTCAAAAAAATATATTCAAGTTGATCCAGAGAAAATAAAGGTAATACTCAATTTTCCAACTCCAACATTGCAGAAGCAGATAAAAATATTTATAGGATATGTTGGTTATTATCGTAGATTCATTGAAAATGTTTCACATAGTTCTCATTCAATATTTTCCTTACTTAGAAAAGATATTGAGTTTGTATGGATAGAGACATGCCAACATGTGCTTGATGAATTGAAAGTCAAATTATATTCATCCCTTGTACTAAGAGGACCTGATTGGACCCTCCCATTCCACATTTCCACAGACACATATGACACAACTATCAGATCAATTCTCGGACAACTCGAAGGAAAAGACCCATATGTAATCTACTATGTCAGTAACAATCTCTCTCCTTTTGAACTAAACTACATGGTAACCGAGAAAGAGTTTCTTGTTGTTATCATGAAATAAACAATTTTAGACACTATATTACAGGATATATTATAATTTTTCATACTAATCATGTTGTTATTAAATATTTAATGAACAAATCAATCACAAATTGCAAGGTCACTCTGGTTGATTTTATTGCAAGAATTTGATATTACCATTTTAGAAAAACGAGGAAAATATAACATAGTGGTTCACTTTATTTCTAGAATAACATCTAATGAGAATGAACCTCAAGTAGAGGACTATTTTCCAAACTAACACCTCTTTGAAGTATCTACTAACTCATCTTGGTTTGCAGATATTGCTAACTTTTTTGTTGCAAACAAACTTTTGCATTACCTGACCCCCAAAGAATGACAAATTATAGTCGATAAAAGTGAAAGATTCTCATGGATTGATGGTTTCCTCTTCTACAATGGGTCATATATAATTATTAGAAGGTGTGTATGAGAGGATGAAGGCCACGAAATAATAAAATCTTGTCATGATGGGCCATGTGGGGGCCACTTTGTAGATAAAAGGACTGGGTACAAGATACTCTAGTAGGGGTATTATTGGCCCAAAATCTTCAGAGATTCCAAAGAATATGTGAAAAGGTGCAACAACTATCAACGCATGGGTAGACCTATACAAGTAGATGAAATGCCTCTACAACCACAGATGGCATTAAAGCCTTTTGACAAATGGACCATCGATTTTGTGGGACCAATAAATCCTCCATATCATTCACACTCCTACATCCTCTTTTGTATAGACTATGTCAAAAAATTGATGGAGGCAAAGGAACTTCCGACAAAAACCAAACAAGTAGTATTAGAATTTCTCCATGAGGAAATTTTTGTAAGGTTCGCGATACCACGGGAGATAGTGACAAATGGAGGAACTTAGTTCACATCACAACTTGTCAGAGATCGGATGGACCACTAAAAACTCATGCATTGAGTAACAACACTATATCATCCACACGAAAACTATTAGGTAGAGGGGACTAACAAAATCCTTGATGCCATTATTACAAAAATCATGATATTACACCTCAAGGAGTGGACCGACAGACTCTCTGAAGCCTTATGGGCCCACAGAACCACCTAGAGGACTACCACAAGATGCACACCTTATGAGTTAGTCTATCGAAATCGAGTACTACTGCCCATTGAAACAGATATCCAGACACTGAGGACAATAATACAACTTGGCTTGGAACTATCAGAGGCTCAGAATCAAATACTGCTCCAAATGTACAAGTTGGATGAACTATGGTAGGATGTCTTACATCAACCCACAGTCACACAACATCAAAGGGAGAAATAGAATGATAAGTTTATCAAGAAAAATAATTTTAAGGATGAGGACTATAAATTATTATTTGACTCCATATTCAAAGACTTCAAAGGAAAAATTTTCACTGGATGGTTTGTTCTGTATGATTATATTGACACAATCTATGATAGTGGGGTCATCAAACTCCACACCATTGATCAATGCATGATTCATATAATGGATAATGGACATAGGCTTCGCTTAAATATCAGTGACCCTTATCAAAATAAGCATTTTTTAGAAAAGTTATAGATGGATGGCCCGACAGTGACCTAGAGCTTGTTCATGATGGATAGTTTCTATAAAAAAAAAAAGAGGGAGAAAAAAGAAAGAAGGGAAATTCATAGTTTCATGATGGTTATTACAAGATTATTCTCTAAAAACATCTTCTTTCTAATAATCTTCTTTTTTTTAGGACCCGCCAAGGAGAATAAATTTGTTTCCATTTCATATTGTTGCAACTCCAGCTGCTACGATTCTATTTGTTGCAACTCCCTTTTTCACAACGATTTGCATTGTTGAATCTCTTTTTATCACTATAATATCCTATGCTACGACTCGTGTAGCTACAATTCTCAATTGTCACCACTATTCTTGTTGCCACAACTATTCCCATTGTTGTGTCTCTTGTTCTTGAAACCGCCCATTGCATTCATACCCTTTGTCCTAATTCCTTAGGATACCACTCCATTTTCATCCCCGTATTTGCTTCAAATATTTCCCTTCCATTACCTTGGATTCTACTCCATCTGCAGCCCCCTTTATTCACTTCTCCAATTATATTCTCATTTCCTAGACTGCTACCCCACCCACAATCCTCCCATAGTATGAAAATTTTCCCTCCCCCATTCTCTCATATGGAACTCCACTTCAACCTTCCTTCGTCACACAAAAATCACTAGTCCCTTTTTACCCAAATCTCAGTATGTTTTCACTACTACAACTTCATTGCTGCAACTCTTATCCCTGCAACTCCATTTGCAACCTCATTTCATTTTCCCACTTTTCACCTTTTCCCTGCACCACTTATGTTATGACTCAAATCCTCACCATATATCGCATCATATGTGTTGCAGCCTTGTCGTTGCAACTCTTGTGTCGCGATTTCTTCCCTTTCAGAAGTTTAGTCATTTTTTTTATTGTAGCAGCTTCATTGCTGCGACTCACGTCGATGCAACTTTCCTCGCAGCTTCAATCCGTGTTTTCACTTTCCACCCACACCTTTCCCCTCCATCACTGACGTTGCAATATGTATCCCCAACATCAATATACACCATCAATGTTGCAGTTCCGACGATGCAGAAAATCTTGTTGTGACTCCACTTCCAGCTCACATTTATGAACATCATCATTCCTGCAAATTCAGTCGATGAAACTGATAACGTTGACACTGCAATTATGGCTAGAACCATTGGTGGGAATGCATCCTCCACTTCCAAGACTCAATCTATGTCGTAATCAAACAATCACTCAAGGTAAGAGATTTTAGGTACAAATTCCTATCTGACATTTCAATAAGTACATTTAATGCCATGTGTCAAAATCATTTTTCTATAACTGCCACATTAGAGCATCATTACTATAATCCCCATTCCCATACCACCACCCTTATTGCAACAATTCTAAACTCACCACCACATAATTCTTATAGCTCTGAAAACACGAACACTTAGAGTTAGTAGAGGAAAGGAGCCATGGGTGGATCATTAATCCGTAGAGAGACAACGAAACCAATGTTGTTGGTGGTTTATGACAACATCATAGAAATCTTGGGACGAGCGGGCTGGATGGAGTATATGTTATGATTATAGGGATACAATGATGATATCATACTATAATTCACCATGAAATACACAACAGATCAATCCATATTCATAGGAACACATGTCGATGTCAAAGAGGAAACTTTTGCAAAACTCGGTGGGCTACCTCACGCAGGAGAAATATGGTATAGCTGAAGGAATTCACACCTAGAAAATTTGAGATAGTTCCTCAAACCAGGGGAAGATTTAGTCAATAAAGGAACATGATTCAACCCACAATCATTACCTCATCTGTGGGAATATGTGGTTGTCTTCTTTCAATGTTACATCACTTGCGAAGGACACTATGGAATTATCTTTGTTCAACACATTTTCCTACTCAACCATTTATGCCATAATCAATCGATCAATATGTCATATTTTCTATTCAGGACATTACAAACAATGGAAACACTTGCTCAAAGGGAAAATAACCCTAGGTAGGTTGTATCTCATCACAACCTCATCAAATTACCATTTGAACATGTGTTACAGAAAGAGGGTCTCACTTGGAATGGTATTGTGCAGCCACCCATTCTCTTCAATGAAAATGAAGTTGCTACACTTTGGGAAGTCGAGTAGAAAATTATTGCACTTCTGAATCCAGATGAGAATACATCTGAAACACTTCTTCCAAAAAATGAGGCCACAGAGTCAAAAGGATTGTTTTTTGCAACTCCACAAAAGAAACCCAAGAAAAAAAGAAAGGAAAAATCCCACCATGCCGCAACTTCAGTAGAAGTAGAACGTGACAGTGATGTGGAGATAACAACCATCAAATTGAGCACTAAGTGACTTTGAGGGTTTACCAAAATTCCACCTCTCGTGCCGAAGAAATGAAGGGAAAATCATGAGGTTGCAACTCAGTGTAAGAAGCAAAGAAATGCCAAACCCATGGAGACAATCCAAAAGGAAAACCAAGAAATAGAGAAAGTCAAATCCCCCCTTGCTACACAAAAACCAGAGGAGGATACTCACCTGATCGCCTAGGAACCAGACCAAGACACTCTCAATGAAGGTCTCACTTCTCTCTCGACAGCATACATATATGATGAAGAGATGGTAGCCTCCACTAAACCACGAGAACTAGTGGGGATGCCTACTCAAGAACAAGCTCCAACATAATTTCCCAAGATTGAGGAGCCACAAATAGAAAATACATAACACTCTGGAAGTATAGAAGACAAGGGACAATTGGACATGCTCATCAACACAACAATAATCATAATTAAGGGAAACAAACTAAAAATAGTGTCTCTTGCTAAAATAGTAAGAGGCACTCTTGAGGAATAAAATGTTGCTACCTCGAAGGAAGATAAGAAGGAAATAGAACCAAAGGCCCCTACTGTCACACAAGAACTAGTAGAGGGACCTCCTAGGGAATAACCTACCCATTCACCATAAGAAAAAATAGAAGAAGAAATACCACCAGGAAAATCCTATGAAGATGGTCTTGTTGCCACACTAGATCAATGCCTACAACAGTCGCAACCACATGCTTTTACCTCAATCACTCATAGAAGGGTAATCATTCCCCACTCTCTCCCTATCTATGTCTTTTTGGTGAGATAAAAAAATGTTGAGGGTGAAAAATTTAAAGATTAAGATATTTTTGAATATACTCAGGGATGAGCTTGAGGAACATAAGGCACCTGAAAAATCAATTTACCCTACAAAAATTCTTCTTGTTGCAGGGGAACCCTTAACTATCTCACAAGAAGCAGGTAAGCCTAGGGATACAAAAGAAGGAATTGTCTAGGAGACATAATGTATGGGAAGTGATAAATCCACTTAGACAACGACAGAGACAAAACAAAACAAATAAGATTCGATAGAAGATTGTATCAGTGAAGAGAAGGAGGAAGCATAGAAGGAAATCTATGGTATTAATGACCTGCAAAGTCACCCTAACTTCTCTAACGTTGAGTGATCATAGTAGTATGAGGAAATTAAACAATTTTGGGCTGGGGGAGATGATGGGTGCCTAAAATGGCATATTTTCAACACCCATCTATACCTTTTTCTTGTCATTTTACGTTAATAACTGTCACTTTTATATTTCCTTTATCAAGTTAACATCATTTATCATTAAGGTATGGATCCTACCCCATATGTCATTATTACGTTATTTTTTCATAATTATTAGGAAGGAACTCGTTAATTTCAGTCACTAATATTGTTATACAAGATAATACAGTGTCTGCAACACCTCAAAGTGGTTGCAACACCTCTCTGTTGCAATTCCAAGTGATACATTTTTGGGCTCTAACCAAGTTGCTGCAATTACGAACGTGAACCCACTGTTGCAACTCCAAGTGCATTTGTAGTTGTTGCAACTCCAGACAAACAATTTCCACTTTGAGCATGGATTTTCATTGCTACGACTCCCAATATAGCTCACCAACACAATGGTAAACGTTGTAGCTAGAAGTTGGGAGCTGGAAGTTGGGAAGCAACCTCCATGAAGGAAGGCGACATGAGACAAATGGGATACTAAGAAAATCGATTACCTATCGAGTCAACATACACCCATTTCCCACTAAAATTGAAACAATCTTTGTAATTGGATGAACATACATATTCTCATGGTGTCCATTCGTTGTTTTTATAATTTTAGAATAGTAATCACATTGTATAAAAACCTCAAATCCCCAGAGCTGAGGGGAGGAAAATTATTCTGGTAATTACAATTTTCTATTGTATCTTTCAACTTACAAAAATATAATTTTGGTTCTGTATTTCTAGTTGTGTGTTGATGTATTGATTGCTCGTGTGATTCTGGTTCTGTAGCCAAGTACCTCACCTAAGGGGGTAGGGCCCCCTCCTTAGTCAGGTAATGGTTGTAACAATAGTATTATAATTATAATTTTACTTTTGTTCAGCTAATTCTATCATTAGTTACTTTCAATTGTTGTAATTCCAAGTTCATAACTTTATTCATATGCTGTAAACATTTTCTGGTTAGTTTTTAGATTTATTTTTTTGTTGCAACTTCGCATCCAACTACGCTTAGTGTGTTTATTGTTTGATTCTGTTTAGGTTTAGTCTTTATGAATTTGGACTGATATTGTTGGATTGATATTGAATGAAAAAAAAAACTTAATTTTTGCGACAACACAAGACCTTCATTGTACTCGAGCAAGTCACCAATAGATCATAAGCACAAGTTTCAATTTTTGCAAGTGTAATTTTGATTCTCACAAGTGTGATTTCAATTGTTGCAAGTGTGATTTGTATTTATGCAAGTGTGATTTCAATTTCCACAAGTGTGATTTTAATTCCCGCAAGTGTGATTTCAATTCTCGCAATTGAGATTTCAATTCTTGCAAGTGTGATTTCAATTTTCGCAAGTGTGATTTTTATTCCCACAAGTGTTATTTCAATTCTCACAAGTCCGATTTCAATTCCTGCAAGTGTACCTTAATTTCTCCAGAGCAAATTAGGCCTTATAATAGGTTTGTGACTTAATTAAAGTATTATGATTCTTTGAATTGTGACATTAAAGTGTGTGCGACAGTTCACAAGTTCCATATGAGCACATGATTGATAATTAAATGTACAACTCTTCATTTGTTTACTAAGTTAATTAGAAAGTAATTGAAAGGTTCATTAACATATCATTTTGGTCTGAAGTATTTTTTTAATTAGCCATGGTTGAATGTTAGACGAGCCATATGGATGGCGCTAATTAGTGAGTTTTGATATCAAACACATAAAAGGGAAGGAAAATTGAATGGAAAATGCACTCATTCGAAGTATGTCATATTTTTCCCTTAGATTCAAGAGACTGACATTGAGGGATTACTTATTTATCTAGGTGGACATTGGTGGACTCCCACCTATTCCACTAGCTAAAAATACAGTTTTTGTCTTAGCATTTTTTTCTACGGTTTTTTGGGTCCCAAACTTCAGGGGGCATTTTGAGGCCCTACATGACATTTTTGTGGCTCAATAGCACATAACATGTAGCTAAAGGTAGATTATACGCCAAAAAAAATGTATACTCCTTAGCTAGACCTTTTTGACGAGGTATCAAGCACCCCAAAGGGAGATCATATGCAAAAGTTGTGCCCCTAAGAAGTTGGAATATCAAGTACCCCCATTGGGGGTCACAAACCTTTTGGTGTTTCATCTTTCGAGGTTAGGGTTTTTTTTTGTTTATGGTTTTTTCATTTATGCTTTATGTAAAAAAGTTATTTTGAGCCTCATTGTATTCATCTTCTTGCAAATGCACATAGTCATTACATCTCTTCTCATAGATAAGATACCACCATTCCAGTGAGTTCATTTCACTCTGTATTTTCTTTTACAATCTCTGCATATTTAATTATTTAATAGAAATTGAGTATTATTGTATCTATGTGTTTCTGTATTATTTTTGTGTTTCATTTCATTCTCTTATAAATCTGGATCAATGGTATCAGAGTGGTCTGCTATTTATATGTTTCTCCGTGCATGTCCCCAATGAGGTCGGGGTATAAGGAATTGGGATTCAAACTAGTTGAGCCCTTAGAAGACCATCCTCGTCAACACCAATGGCCATCCATGGCGGAGGAAAAGAGAGACAAGGGAGAAAGAGATCCTATTAAGTTGTTTCTCTTGGAATCCCTCGTGCAACAGAGGAATAAGATGATGGATAAATTTTCCCAAATCCTTCAACATTTGTCAACAACATTAGATGCATATTCGTCAAGCAACCACTTCAGAGGTGTTTCCCCCTTCAAGTTACAATTTAATTTTGATATTCCCATATTTCAATGTGATATAGATGTGGATGCCTTGGAAAAATGGTTAAATATACTAGAAGGCTATTTCTATTCCCATAATTTTTCCAATAGGGAAAAAGATCACCTTTGTGCTCCTTAAGGTTATCCCCCATGTCAAACATTGGTGGGAGACTTACTGTGAGAAAAACTTCAGAGAGGAGTATGGAATATTTGGGGATACTCCCACTTGGGAATATTTTATGGATGCCTTCAAGGAACAATATTACCCTGTTGGAAAATATGACGACTAGTACATAGATGGACCACATTGCATCAGGAGAGGGACCAAACAATGTCAGAGTTCAGAAATACCTTCCATATGTTGGGCACCAAGTTGGGTATCAGATACTCTGAGTGGAATCTAATTCTAAAATATTGTGGGGTTATACATAGGTACATCCAAATAGAAATGGAGTTTATGGACATCTCTTCACTGGGATCCACTTATCAATATGCTATCAAAATTGAGCAAAAATTTAAGAAGAGGAATAAGAGGGAGATTGGATATACGAATGCATCAAATCAGAATAAATTTAAAGGAAGCCCCATCACACCAAACAAAGGACAAATAAAGTATGAAAAACCTCAAGAAAACCAGTCACAAACAAACATGGGTAATGGGAAGACGAAGAAAGACACTAGGAAATATTGTGAGTTGCATAAAATCCCCTAGAACAACAACGATAAATATCTCTCAAACAAGTCATTAGTGGCCGAGTTGAAAACCTCAGAGTCATATCTAGGATTTGACTCTAATTCAGAGCCAGATAAGGGGAATCAGATCATTGATGCAGAACCCAATGCCACAGTCTCTACCACCAAAATCCATCCAAATGAACCAGAAGAGTCGGAGGTAGGTGAGTGCATTTTTCACTTGAATATGTGGGTGAACAATGATTCTCTACATTTCATTGTTTATAGAAGAATCCAAAATAACCTCATCTTAGAAGAGGTCATCAAACTGTTGGAGTTTCTAACAACACCACATCTGCATCCATACAACATTAGGTGACTTAGCCAAGGGTGAGATCTTTGTGTCAACCAACAATGTCTCCTACTCTATGGAATCAGTCCCTTCAAAGATGAGGTATTGTGTGATGTTTCCCCACTTGAAGTTTGTGATGTTGTTTTAGGCTAGCCATATATGTGGAAACATCATGTTGTATATGATTCTATATCTCATAGTGTCATTGTTACTATGGGCAGACATTTGTACATGATACCAGAGGCAGATCCACCTACCGCAATTTCTTTGGTATTAGCTAAGAAGTGCAGGAAGGTCATCTCCTAGACTGGGAAATTTTTCCTATTCATGATTCACTCTTAAAGTGAATGTAAGGTCGGGGCCACATCCATGACCTCCACACAAGGATCCTATACACAATATAAGTAAGTGGACAAAGTTGTAGAAGAATTCCAAGACATATTCACCTCACCTACTGGGCTACCTTTGCACTGTCAGTTCAAGCATTCAATTGAGTTGACCCCTAGAATGCCTTTGCCTAATGGGTCAATGTATTGGTTCTCTCTCCTACAAAATGAGGAAAGAAAATGCTAGATTCAAGAGATGCTCCAAAAAGGTCACATTCGACCAATCTCCTCACCCTACCGAAGCCCAATCATGCTCGTGTAGAAGAAAGACAAGATATACAGACTCTGTATTGATTACAGAGCTTTGAAAAAAATCACAGTCAAGAACCGGTACCCAATTCCCCAAATCGATGACCTTCTGAACTAGCACAAGGGGTCCAATTACTTTAGTAATATTGATATGAATTCCAGCTACCACTAGATCCCCATAGAACAATATGATGTATGGAAGACTACTTTCAAGTCTAAAGAAGGTATTTTCGAGTGGTTGGTCATTCCCTTTGTCTTGAATAATGTGTTGAGGGGTAAAAAATCCCTTTAAATCAACAATAGGAATCACTCCCAGAGACAAGGCCCAATTAGACTCTTCCCTGTTTAAGGTAGGCTAATTCTCTGGATCGATGATTCGACAAGTTTCGATGGGATTTATTTTCGGTTTAAAGATGGATATTCTAGACTCTTTTATTTATTAGTTTATTTATTAAGTATTCAACAAATAAGTTATGAAGAAGGTCGGGAGAAGTTTAACCTTCACCAACAACATGTAAATGAAATCTCTCTCCAATCAATATTAAACAATAATATTTTTATATTGATCAAGTAGTAAACATCATCTAAGAAAGGAGATCATATGTGAAAATAACAGATAGCTGGAAATAATTTTGATTACTGCATAACACAACTACTTTTAAAACACCATCAAATTTACACCAAGATTCATTTAGCAACTATAATCATTCAATATAGCTTAAACACAATTACAATCTTGCTAAATAGCTCACTGTAGATAATTGTATGTAGAAAAATCCACAAACTATGCTAATCCACAAGCCTTGGAAGAATTTGTCTATGGATTAATATGAGCTTCAATATTAAAATCCAAAATAGTTCTTCATCTAATTATCATCTTTTACACAAAACCGTTGACCCTTCAAAATGAGGTTGACCTCCTTATTTATACGAAAATCCAATGCAAAAATTAACAACAATGTTCACTTAACAAAAAGAAAACAAAAGATAAAGTGGATTGCGCCCACATGGAAGCTATGATTAAGCTTCAATCATCTCAAAGGATTCCCTCTGTCATACACATACTATCAAGAGAAGAGATCCTCGCAAGTATGAAAATATGGGAATCGATGTTGCTCCATCGACATGTTGATCTTATCCTTCATTTACATCACCTGATCTCTAAATTTGTCCAGCTCAAAGCCTAGATGTCATAGGACCCATCCTACCTCTATCGTTCTATAGGATAATCTATTAACCTGACCCTTTTCAATTATTTGGATCTCCTGAGTTTCCACCTCAAATTAGTCATCGAGCTCCTCGAACTACCAGACTATTATGCGCAGGTTGACAAAGTCGTCAGGTGTGACGAATTCTGGGAATCAAAGGTTCCTGATATTTTGATTTGTGTTATTCCAATTCCATAGACATTCTTCCCATATTTCTTCCATTCTCCGATATGGATCTATCATCAATTGTACCCAATACTTTTTTGTTTTTTTGAACCTAACTAGGCTCTCATCTGTGAGCATCATGATGTCATGTTCCTATGCTCCTCGACCTTTCTGAATCTCTCTAATGTACTCAATTTTCTCTAACACGTGATGACATTTCTTAGACCACTTCATTATTTCTTTGCAAGATATGAGACCCATCAAGTTTTCCTCCTGATAGTCAATGATCTAGGTCATGAAAATTTCCCTTTCTAACTTGAATTGATTGTAGATCTATCCAAGCTCATCTCTCTTGAATATAACTGCCTATGTGGTGTCCTGGTAATATTCGACTTGATGATTGAGCTACATTATCTCATCTCTTGTATATTTATCCTATCTCTCATCCTCCATTTCCCGGTCCATGGTGGCACTAGATATAGTCATGCATGCTACCAATAGTTTGTTTACCTTAGACTGCTTAGCATCCAACAATGTTTACTCTATGGTAATTAACACCACATTGTCCAAAGTGAGTCTCCTCTTCTTTCTTGTTGTTCTTACCACCACATACATTTTTCTATCATAAGTTATAGCTTGGACATCATCCACCTCATCTAAAGTCTCTGGAATTGGTTGGTCACCCCATGAGAGGGAATTTCCCAACATACCCAGTGTATGAAAATGTTCAAGTGTTGCCTCCTTACCTTTGTCGACTCCTAGCTTAGTGGGAGAATGTCCAATTTGTTCAATGTTGGAGGTATTTTCCATGACCCCCTCTTCTATGGCTTCTTCCAAAGTATTTGACCCTGAGATTATAGAATGTGTTGACAGTCGTGTCTGGGTCTTTTTAGATTCTTTGTTACTCTCCAACTCTTCATCAACCACTCCTTTTCTAGTGTTACCCCCTGATAAATTCTTAGCATTTGGGTTCCCTTGCTCTCCCCCTTTTCCTTGTGTCTCATTCTTTGTGATGTCAATTATGTTACCATCCTCATATTTATCCCCTAGATTTTTTGTTTGCTCTCTATCTCTTGGTTCTTCCTAACCTTTGTTACATCTTTCCCCTCTATCTAGTGACTATGAATTTCAATCTGAAGAGGTGCTATGGAATTCAGTTGTATTCAGACATGTCTTTATGTCCAAGGTTTGTTTTCCTTGGGGAAATTGTATATCCAACATCCCTTTCACTTCCTCATTCAAAATAGGAACTATTGTATCCACCTCCCCTATGTCACTATCATATATCATGATCAAATCAACAATAACAGGAGCCACTTCCTTTAGGATAGATGGATTTGTTGAAATTGTAATTGTTGGATCGACTTCTAATTCCCCTATTGGTGCTTGCTCTAAAATTTTTTTTTCATTGTATTCCCCAATTGAGTTATTTCCAGGGGTTTCCATATCCCCTTCCTCCCTGGGTGTAACTGGAGTTATCACTATGGATGTTATTTCTGGCATAATAGGGGTTTCCCTTTTCAGTTGAACCATTATTTCATCTTATTCCAAGAGTCTTTGTACCTCTAACATGTCTGTTGTATGCTATGTATATTCCCATTGATCTTGTGCCATTGCTTTCGCTATTTTCTCTAACAAGTTCAATTGTTCATCCCCAAGCAAGACCATGAATCTGATTAAGTCCGATTTTTCTCTTCTTTGCAAAAATTCATCTTAGTTCAAGGAATTTTATGTGAATATTTCATCCTCAAAACTATCATGCACATATGGCCAATGGGATACAACCTAATTAGCATGCTCAAACATTGGTTTCTCAGGGTTGTTTTTCTTGTATCTCCCAGTAAAAAACATGTACTCTATTTGATTTTGAGCTTCTTGTCTAACCTATGTGGTTTCCTTTACAAAGTGGTAACCTACAAAAAACCCATAGGGGGTGAATACCCTTTTCTTGTCCCTTACCAAAGAGGCTTTGAAGCCTTGTAGTATGGTCTAGTAGAAAATTTTCCCCGACACTAGCTTATCTGGCACATGGGCTGGTAGTAGGTGTGGTGCACCGATGGCTCCGAAAATTCTGATATTAGTGATTCTTTCTTCCAAGTAGCAATGTCCTATCTTGGATATCACTTTTCTCGTTGCCTCGAAGCGCCTTGGTCATCCTTCTTCAAATTTCAATGCATATACACAAGGTATAAATCCATCGCAAATCATAGTGATCGATCTTTTGTACCTGTTTCCCACGGGATGTTGAAATAGACATGGAATGGAAACTTAGAGATATGTCAACTTAGACTCAAGATTGGGAATACATTCCTAGCACATATCTCATCCAGAAGATAAGATGCCATAAAAATGTAAGGGCTTCTCTGTTTTTTGGGTTTTGTGCTTCCTTTATCCTGGTGCTTAATTGCTTTGAAATGATAAATCCCCAGTTAAATATGCTCCCTGATATAGCCACTATGTAAGACAAAGGCATCCAAGTCTCAGAGAACCTATAGAATTCATTTTACCCATACAAATGAAATATCAAAGCCATCAAGAACATGTAAGGTTCTTTGAGGTTCACTGTATTGTACCACCCTAAGGCTCAATTCACGAATTTCTTGTCCTCCCTCCACTAGGATGCCAGTAATTGAATGGTGTTATGATGTTCATAGAACACAACAAAAAAATATTTGTTTATCCTGACCTCGACATCCTTAAGTTTATAATATGTGCTCACCTATGTAGGAAAGAAGATGTCGACACACTCTCCATATTTATTTTTTATCAGGCACTTCTCGGTGTCTATACAGTGGATGATCCACTCTAAGGTTTCCACACATGGTATAATAGGGGTCCTAGCTGCCACCATATATAGTGAAGAGCACTTGATGTTTTGGAACATTTGGTCATCTAATTCCCTCACCTTCGGGTTTCTATGAGGCGTGTATTCTGGGAAATCATCATAGTCAATTATTTTATACAAATCAAGCTAGGATGGAAGTAGTACCTTGGATGTTGTGTTGTTTTATGTATCCTTGAAGAGAAAAGGTGTTGGAGATATGGCTATAACAGAAGACTGACGCAGATGGTTAAGGTTTTCATTGATGGCAATCGGTTATGGAGCAGTCAAGGATGTCAACACGCACACGAATGCTGGAACACGAATGCTGGAACACAGGTGCTGGAACACGAATGCTGGAACACGAATGCTGGAACAAGAATGATGGAACACGAATGCTGGA
>ML790856.1:263900-306140 GCA_009831015.1 Picea engelmannii
CATCAAACTTCCTCATATCAATCTTAGGAACGTGGTTGGTCTTCAAACCAAAGTTGGAGTTTCTCCATTCTTGATTCACCTTCCTTGTGTCCTCATCATGAATTTCATGGGATGCATTTTCACTTTCGGGTGTCTTCTTTGTTTCGAAATTTTTCAATACTTCCATGATCTCCCCTTTTAAGCTATCCATCTTAGTATCCAACTTAGCTTCTATTGAATCCATCAACTTAGCTTCCATTGAATCCATATTCTTTTGTAGTTCATTTATGTCCCTAAGAATTTCTTCACCTTCATCAAGAGTCCAATTAGGATTTTCTGGAGGCTTATTTGCTGTAGAAGGTCCCTTTTTTGGTGGTATGTTGGCCAAGTATCACTTTTGAATCTTGATTTTAAGGCAGTTCTGCTAGACAATATTTATTTTGTTCTATCTCCCAAGTTTCGGCCCTTCTGGGTATGAAACTTTCTTTTAGGTATTTCTCTGATATTTCTTCTCTGCAATTCCATAGGTCTGATCAAAATTGGATGTTCCAAGTGGAATTTATGGTAACTTCCTCACAACTTGCCGATTTTTGGCCTTTCCAGGAGATCTCACTTGTATAGCATGCCCTGCACAAAATATTTTATATCAAATTGTGAAACTTGCACCCAAACTACTACTGATCGTCCAAAATACAATGAAACTAGTCCCACTCAATTTGGATACTCTAGCAAGAAGTTATGATTGTTTTACCTGGAACACCTTCTTGAGACTAGTCAATAGGACTAGTCAGATACCCTATCTTACACAAGGTGTATCTACAAATTTAAGATGACCCAGAAGCTGAAATGTTTATCACAGATACCTTACTAATTTCTATAAATGACCTCCTAAGTTCAAGTTCTGAAACGTTACATAAAAAATTTTATAGCGAAAATTCTGCAATGACTCATTTCAGGATGATTTCAGAACCCTATATTGTACAGGCTTTATCTCCAAAAGTATAAGGCTTCAGGAGCTGAATTTTGAACCCAACGTACCTTGATCTGTCTACTAAATATCCTTCAAGTTGTTCCTTCTAAAACATTGTAGAAAAAAAGTTATAGTGAAAATTCCACGGTGTCTCAGATGTAGCAGTGAAACCCCAAGACCTTGAGCTCTAATACCATATGTTAAGAACCAAACATCAATATAGCATAGAAAAACCTCAGGAAAAGTAATCAATGCCTTGAAAAAAAGATAATTTCAGATAATAAGCCTCTTCAAGGGGGAAACCTCCTTTTACCCCACTTAAATGTTCAAGTACAAGATGATTCAAAATGAAAATGTCTCCTTGGTATATATAGGAGACCAGGAGGTATAATTACAACTAATGGCATAAAGCCAACATAAATAAAATAACATTACTAATATAATATGCCCTAATTAAGGGGTAATTAGCCAATATTAGGGCTTAACAGTCCCGAGGGACTTCAACTATACATTGATCATTGCGTACCTCACGAAGGGGATACGCGCAGTTAGTTCATATTTGGGACAGATTTTAACATTGAAGATCAATGATTTTAACTTGGGATATCGCAAGAACTATGGCATGCTCACGACACATGATTATTTGACCAAGACAATGGGGAAGAAGTTGAATATAATCCCCCAGTCGTGGACCATGGATATCACAAGATCCACCATTCTTAATGTGATGAAGATACCACACTTTGGCAGACACTAGGAGGTCAACATGTGCGTTAAAATCCTCTTGTCTTGCTAGCATGGCGGTTAACTGTGGTTGTATAGACGCATCACCGTAGATCCGGTGTTGATCCATCGGATCACTGAATTAAACATGCAAGGACCAGACCCACAGGAATTTTACCCAGGGAAGGCTGCAGATCACGCCCTGTCGCAACGAATCAAAGACACCTATGACAATGTGGATAAGGGGAAGAGAGGCTATAAGGTAGCCTCCATCCAGAATGGTTCAGTGAACCTAGATTTCTAGTTGATCACTGGTAAGCTAGTCATGAAGAATAGACCCACGCAGGTCATGGGGTTCATTGTTGACCTCGCAGGAAAATGCATTGAAGGGATACAAATGAATTGGGAGAGCTATCTCGTCAACTAATTAGAGAAAGACTGTTGCGAAGCTCAGGATCAAGGATATGAGTTCAATTTCAGTTGGCTGTTGATTCTCATTGCCTTCATTGCTTGGGATATGCCAGAAGGAGTGACTTTCCATGAAATTGAGCCATCTAAACCATTAGTTGTGAATTTCACTACGCTATGGTATTCGAGCAACATGGAAAAACAATGGTAGTCAAACGAGGTATTCTACACCTACTACCTGTAGTTGAAGAGGGTTATTGAGTATTTCCCTCACATGACGCCGAACATCCTACATAGGTTCAAGCCACTTGCAAAGTTATGCACAAATAAACATTTCATTTATAACATTGTACGTAGAGACGAACATAAAGAAGATATCAAGTCCTACTTCAAGCTCACAGAGGAGGACATGGAAGAAATAACCAAGGAATGGCCTGCAGAGTTCCTTGTATCAGTGAACCAGGAAGAACTCTCCAACCCTGACCTCATTGGAAGCCCTATGGTCACTCGCGAAGAGTATGATGCACCTAGTAGTAGCAGAAGGAAGAAGAAGGAAGAGGTACAGGAGCTGAAAAATGCATCAGAAGAGATTTCTTCAAATTCACCTGGAGGGGGAGGAGGTGATGAAGTAGAAAAAGAAGAGGATGAAGGGAAAGAAGACAAGCAGGAACAAGGTGAAGTGACACCACCCAAGGATCCCATTGATGAGGTTGATACATCCAAGAAAAGAAAGGGGTCCCCAATGAAACCTTCATCGTAGAAGAAGTCAAAAGCTAGTAAGCCCAAGTTGCAGATTGTGCTCACGGTGGACGACATCGACCTTATCATTGTCACTGTATCAGATACCTCAGAGTATATTCTACAATGCAACGAAGAAAAAAAGGAGACCATGTATGATAGGATTGACACAAATCTGAAAGGGGTACAACAAGCCCTCTACTCCAGCCACATAGTGTCTACTGCGCCACTGTCATTTGAAGGAATTGAATTGGGAGATGAGCCTACCCAGCTACGCAGACTAGCAAATGAGACCAAATATCACTTTCGTCGGGTCCAGGATGAAAAAGAGCATGCTAAAGAAGAATTGAACCAAGCAAAATAGGAATCCCTAGAGCAATTCCTGGTTGCGCAACAAGAAAGAGATGACCTCCAAGTGAATTTTGTAGAGGATAGAGCGCAGATACAGAAGGAAAAAGAACAGTTTTTCACAGAACAAATGGGAATTAAGGAGGCAGTCAATAGAGCACTTCACTCTATGTTGGGCCTCACACAGATGGAATAAGAAACAACAAAGAGCTAGGTGGGGAAGCTTGCTAAATCCATTCAGTGGCTCCAACAAAGAGTAGCAGAACTGGAATTGCAAGCAGTGCCAAGCACTCTGCAGGACGTGCGAAATCAAAGGGAAGAAACTTCCCGGAGCGCAGTCGAGAGAATCAAGGCATTGGCCTTGGAATGTAAATAGTTCAATAGTTGAAGTGCACAGACCTATGAGCACCTTACAGAGGACCCATAACTAAGGACATTGGAGTCACATCTCTAGGAGGCAAAGCAACAACAATGAAAACACAGTTGAAGCCATTGTCAGTAGTCGAGAGGATGAAAAGGTCCCAGGAACATTGCATGGCTCAACAATAGGTCCATTCCATCCAGAGTAAAGTCATGGAAGTGAACCAGAGGCTCCAGAGAGTGTAGGATGCAGCTTGCACGCTTTTTGAGGAGATTGAAGGACAAGGTGCAGAACTGGAACAGGTGGTCACCATAATAAAACAACGCTTGGAAGGACCTGTGATCGAGAAGTTTATTTAGGAGTTCATTGAGTAGGAGGCTCTAGCAAAGCAATAGGTCGAACCAGTTCAAGATAAGATCGAGGCCTTCGAGGAAGAGTTACCCAGATCAGAGTGACTCAGGATGAGTCATAGGTGAGTGTTGGGGGCATGTTGGCCCTTGACCAATTTTTGGAAGAACCTTGTTCATGTTTGACCATTTTGGGACTTCGACAGGCTGGTCGAAGATGAAGCACAAGGAGAAGCAGAGATCGTAGGATATCGCCCCCTTTTGTGGGATTTTTGGGTTTACGGTTTTATGTAATGAGTATGGAATGTCGGCCTATGGGTTTACCCATGCTTAAGCCCCTTTTGTAATGTATAAATAGATATCTAGGCGATGTAAGAAAGACACTAGAACAAGATCTAGTTGAATCAGATTAGTGTGAATCTAGAGGCTTTGTGCATACTATGTTGAGAACTTGCAGAGATAATTGCAAGTGATTGTAAGAAGGCTTTGTGCTTGAACCTAGCTCAGAGAAGGAGGATCTGGCAAGGTGCGTGTATATCTCTTGTCCTATGCAGAGTTGGTTTGTGGCTCTCTGCATGTAAGAAGATCAACACAAGACAATAAAGAAGAAGAAGAGTTGATGGACGTAGCTCCACACTGGGGTGAACCACGTAGAATTGGATTAGTGCAAATCTAGAAGCTTAGTGTGGATAGACCTAGTAGAATCGACTTAGTGTGGATATAGAGGCTTTGTGCATGCTGTATTGAGAACTTGCAAATCTAAGTGCAAGTGATTGTAAGAAGGCTTTGTGCTTGAACCTAGCTCGTGGAAGGAGGATCTAGCGAGGTGCGCACACATTTCTTGTCCTATAAAAAGTTGGTTTGTGGCTCTGTGCATGTAATAAGATTGATAGAATACAATAAAGAAGAAGAAGAGTTGGTGGACGTAGCCCCACACTGGGGTGAACCACGTATATCCTGTGTTATGGTTGTTTTGTGTGATTGATGTGATTTGTGCTTAGTGTTGTGATCTTTATGTATGTTAGATGCTTCTGATATAGTAGCTTAGTGCTTAGTGATATGAATGAATGCTAGATCTAACCTATTTCTATGTGTTAAGTTCTTGGATGTGTTAGATCTTGTTGAATACTACGTTGTTCTGTAATTAAGGTTTTCTCCTGCGATGTGGATAAGGGATAAATATTAATGAAGGTTAACTGTTAAAGTGATCTATTAAGTACTGTGATCATAGATCTGTGTCCCAGCTAGGTTGTAGACACTTGATTCCTACAACCACCCCTACCTCTACCTCAGGTGAGACTTCATCTTCTTCACAGGTGTTGCCGAAAGGGCTAGTAGTTAGGGTTTTGTTGGTACGTTGTTGAAGTGTTGAACCCTGGGTCTAGCCCTATGCCAACACCTGCATGAAACTTGATCAATCATGAGATATTGTGAGAACATTTAAACAACACTATGTGAATTATGAAAACCATTTATAAACTCATTAGAATAAATAGAATCCATTCTTCACATCCAAGCCCATCATCCTTGAGTGAAAAAAATCTACTATAGATCTTTATTTATTGTAAACATCACCTATGCCAGATTTCGAAGAGAATGAAAATGCGAGAAATGGTGGCGTGAAGGGACATTGAATTGTTCTATTGAGGATTTCAAATAACCATTGATTGGTGCGTAGAAAAAAATTGAGCTCGGGGGTTGGGTATTTTGTTTTCTCTAACTTTTAGCGACTCACACATCGTTAAATCACCGATCTCGATAGAGACAGAGGTAGAACACTTTCACGTATGTGTCTTGATCAAAGTGGAATTTATAAAATGGTCGAGATTTATCGAAAGGAAAACAGATTGGCAGTCTATAGAGGGACGGTCCTGATTGAGTTTAGAGGTCTTCAGAGAGATGCAATGGATGACCTAGATTGCTCATTATTTTTTTCTTAACCAGGCATCGACAAGGAGAGAAATGCGCGACAGATGATAGGTTTTTTTGTCTTCTTGGTCAACCAACACTGATGTCTATCAATCATCGATGCTACCCTCATTTTTTGTGCATTTCCAGTATATCATATTGGGTGTCGATACCTGGTGTTATATCATCGTCAACGAATACCTCTTTGGTTTTTCTAGTGCGTGTTTAATTGTTGACATCACCGACGCCTAATACTATCAGCATCAAAACTTTGAGAGTGAGGTGTGTATTCATGCATTTGTTTTATAACTTGTTTGACGCCCGATGTTGATCGGCATCGGAAACACTCTAGGGTGTACTGGACATTCTTTGCATACGTGTTGGTTTAGTTGACACCTGACATTGATCAGCGTCGTCATACTCGAGGAGTAATCGTCGGACACCGGGACATGCTGCTTGTTAAGCCCTAAATAGTGGCTCATTACCCCTTAATTGGGGCATATTACATTATTAATTTTATTTTATTTATGTCGGCTTGAGTCCATTAGTTGTAATTGTACCTCCTAGTCTACTATATATACCAAGGAGATATTTTCATTTGGAATCATCTTGTATTTGGAAATTTATGTGGGGATAAGGAGGTTTCCCCCTCGAAGAGGATTATTATAAAAATTTATCTCTTTTTCAAGGTGTTGAGTACTTATTCTGAGGTTTTTATATGCTATATTGATATTTGGTTCTTAACATATGGTATCAGAGCTCAAGGTCTTGGGGTTTCGCTGCTACATCTGAGACACCTTGAAATTTTCGCTATAACTTGTTTTCTAAAATGTTTCAGAAGGAACGACTTGGACAATATTTATTAGATGGATCAAGGTATGTTGGGTTAAAATTTCAGCTCTTGAGGCCTTATACTTTCAGAGATACAACCTGTGTAAGATAGGGTTCTCGAATCATCCTGAATTGGGTCATTGCGGAATTTTCGCTATAAAAAAAATTATGTAACGTTTATGAACCTGAACTCCAGAGGATATTCAAATAAATTAGTAAGGTAGCTGTGGTAAAAATTTATGCTTCTGTTTCATCTCACATTTGTAGATACACCCTGTGGAAGATATGGTATCTGACTAGTCCTATTGACTAGTCTCAATCAGGTGTTCCGGGTAAAAAAATCATAACTTCTTCCTAGATTATCCAAATTAAGTGAGACTAGTTGCATTGGATAGTGGACAGTCCTTATTATTTCGGGTATTATTTTCAGAATTTTATATCAATTATTTTGTGTGGGGCACGCTATACAAGTGAGATCTCCTAGAAAGGCCAAAAATCAACAAGTTGTGGGGAAGTTACCATAAATTCCACTTGGAACATCCAATTTTGATCAGACTTGTGGAATTGCAGAGACTAAATAATAGAGAACTACAAAAAATAAATTTTCATACCCATAAGGGGGGAAACTTTGGAGATACATCAGAAGAAATATTGTCTAGCAGAACCACCTCAAAATCAAGGTTCAAAAGTGATACTTTGCCAAAATTCCACTCAAAAAGGGAACTTGTACACCAAATAAGCCTCTAGAAAGTCCTACTTGGAATCTTGATGAAGGTGAAGAAATGCATAGGTACATAAATGAATTACAAAATAAGACAGTAACACAAGATGAACTACAAGAGATGATGGATTCAACGGAAGCTAAGTTGGAGGCAATAAATACTAAGATGGATGGTTTAAAAAGGGACATCATGGAAGGATTGAAAAACTTCCTAATAAAGAGGACACATGAAAGTGAAAATGTATCCCATGAAATTCATGATGAGGGCACAAGGAAGGTGAATCAAGAATGGAGAAACTCTGACTTTGGGTTGAAGACCAAGCACGTTCCTAAGATCGATATGAGGAAGTTTGATGGCAAGGACCCAATCACATTGATCTAGATTATTTTCAGTACGAAATGAGAGTGGAGATATAACACATTAATATTTAGAGATAATGCAAGAGAGACAACAATATAACAGAGATATAGAGGAAATAACAAGAGTCACAGATATACAGTAATACACGATTTCTATTAATGAAATAAATGTACAGAGACTGTAAAATACAGAGTGAAAGACTCGCTAGAATGGTGGCAGCTTATCTCTGAGAAGAGATGTGACGGCTACTTGCATCCATGAGAAGATTATTACAATGAGGCTCTGAAGGCCTTTTTACAATAAGTAGGAATGCCAAAAACCATAGACATCCAAAAACCTAACCCTAGGAGATGAAGTGCCAAAAGTCATGTGGGCCCCGTTTGGATAAGTTAGTACATCAACTTCCTGAGGTCGTAACTTTTGCATACGATATCTGTTTTAGGTGTATGATAACTCATTGGAAATATATATCCGAGAACTACAACTTTTGGGTGAGAAACATTGATCTACGATTCATGTTTCTCCCCATTTTCTCAAAAAACATCGTTTAGGGCCTCAAAATGGCCCTGGAAGTTAAAAACTGTTAAAAATAGTAAATTACCAAAATTGCCCGAAACATGTTTTGGGCCAGTTGGAGAAGGTGGGTGGCCATCGATATCCACTTGGATTAATCCTCCCTCCTTAGGAAGCAATGGTCTCCATTGCGTTGAGTTCCCGAGGGAGAGGGGAAAGCGATTGTTGAATCTGAATCTTGGTGAGTTGCTTGCCTTGTTGGAACCGTCGCGCTCCTTGGTTTATTGAAGGTCGTCACGGACCTATGGTTGGAAGGGTTGGAACTTTTTGACTAGTCTGGCTACATGAGATGACTGTGTGCAGAAGGAATCTTTGTGCTTTTTTGCAACCTTGTCGACCTGCTTCTGGTGGATAGAAGGTGCTTGGGCCGAGGTTGTAGTGGTTGCAGTATCCTTTTGTTCCCCTTTTGAACAAATTGTGGAGAAGATAAATTTTGTAGTATGAGATACTACCTTGTGATACTCTTTTGGTGGGGAAGTAGTTGGAACTACCTCTGGTATCCTGTGGAGATGACCCCCCAAAGTAATAATGACACTACGGGGTCGAGACTCATAGATAGCATGGTGTTTCCACATATATGGTTGGCCCAAGAGAACATCACAAACATCCAGTGGGGCAACATCACATAATACCTCATCCTTGAAGTGTTGGATGCCATATGGAAATCGACATTGTTGGCTGACATGGAGATCTCGTCCTTGGTGAAGCCACCCAATGTTGTACGGTTGCGGGTATGGTGTTGTCGACAATCCCAACTGTTTGACGACCTCTACTGAGATGAGGTTCTTTTGGCTTCCGCTATCAACAATAAAATGTAGTGGGGTCCCCTTCACCCACATCTGTGAATGAAAAAGGTGCTCCCCCTCTTCAAGATCTGTTGGTTCTTCTGGTTGATTTGTTGCGGTAGAGACAATAGCAGTGGGGTCTGCGTTGATGATCTGTCTTTTACCAGTATTTTTAGAATCAGATTCTGAATCAGGGTTTGGCTCTTTGTCTTTGATCTCAGCCACCAATGAATGTTTTGAGAGACATTCATCATTGTTTTGCCAGGGGATTTTGTGGAAATCACACCATTTTTTGGTGTCCTTCTTTGTCTTCCTGTGACCCTTCTTTTCCTGTGGCTTGGACTGGTTTTCGGGAGACTGTTTGTTAGGGCTGTCTTTGTCATACTACAAGATATAACACATAAATGACAGCAGAGATATAACACATAAATATTTAGAGATACTACAAGAGAGACAACAATATAACAAAGATATAGTGGAAATAACAAGAGTCACGGATATACAGCAATACACGATTTCTATTAATGAAATAAATGTACAGAGTGTAAAATACAGAGTGAAAGACTCGCTAGAATGGTGGCAGCTTATTTCTGAGAAGAGATGTGACGGTTACTCGCATCCGTGAGAATTTTATTACAATGAGGCTCTGAAGGCCTTTTTACAATAAGTAGGAATGCCAAAAACCCTAGACATCCAAAAACCTAACCCTAGGAGATGAAGCACCAAAAGTCATGTGGGCCCCGTTTGGGTAAGTTAGTACATCAACTTCCCGAGGTCGTAAATTTTGCATGCGATCTCTATTTTAGGCATATGATAGCTCGTTGGAAAGATCTATCCGAGAACTACAACTTTTGGGTGAGACACATCAATCTACAATCCATGTTGCTCCCCGGTTTCTAAAAAAACATCATTTAGGGCCTCAAAATGGCCCTGGAAGTTAAAAACTGCTAAAAATAGTAAATTACCAAAATTGCCCGAAACATGTTTTGGGCCAGTTGGTGGGTGGCCCCCGATATCCACCTGGATCACACATGGATACTTCAAATAGAGAAATTATTTGATCTACATAATGTGCCACATACACAAAAGGTATGAATTGCTTCTTTATATTTAGAACCCAATAAATTTGTATGGTATCGATGGCTTTGTTCTCGCAAATCACTTGTCACTTGGACAATTTTCATGGAAGAAATGATAGCACACTATGAGGATACAAGGAGCAATACCTTCTTTAGCCAATTGATAAATCTCAAACATAAGGGTTCAATTATAGAGCACATTAAGAACTTCCAAAGATTGAATATAAAGGTAACATATATTCCATATGAGCATTTGATTGATGTATCTATAGGAACTTTAAAGGATAACATTCAATATGAGGTTCACCTTTGGGAACCCAAATCATTGGAGAATGCATTTAGGGTGGAAAGAAATGTTGAAAGTAAAAATATGGCTATGGCTACTAGAAGTACCAATCCTAACATCTATAGAGAGAATAATGCTCCTTCTTCTAAAACACCTCAACCTACAAGGTTGACACCTCAACAATTGGAGGAAAGAAAAGAAAAAGGTTTATGCTTTAATTGTGACAACCAGTACAGTAAGGGACATAAGTGTGGCGAGAAGAAATTATTCTGCATAGATTGTGAAGAGGAAGAATAACAAGAACAATCTCAAGATGAAAAAGTAGAAGCAATTTCGTCTGAAGAGTTGACTCTTGTGATACCATGTAATGCATTGGTTGGAATTAGCACTCCTCAAACCCTAAAGATCAAAGGATATATCAAAAATAAAAAGTTAATAGTCCTAATTGATTCTGGTAGTACTCATAATTGCATTCACTATAAATTAGCCAAAGCTCTCAATTGCTTTGTATATGCAGTGCCAGAGTTTCAAGTAATGAATGCAGATGGAGGAACTATCAATTTCTTAGGAAAATGCAATAAGATCAATCTTACTATGGGGGTGATAAGATCTAATGGCATGAAAAAATTATTGAAAAAGGGGCATCAAGGTGTTATTGCACAACTATGCTCACTAGATGTTCAAACATCTAAGCCATCTATTCCTCTATATCTCCAAGGGATCATTGATAAGCATTCCAAAGTATTTGAAGATATTCCCAAAGGTCTTCCACCCACTCAAAATCATGATCAGGATATTCACCTAATTCCTGGGAGTGTTCCTCCTAACATCAGGCCATACAGATACCCTTATGCCCAGAAGAGTGAAATTGAGTGCATGGTTGAAGAAATGTTAGAGGCTGGCATTATTAGACCTAGACAAAGTTCTTAATCTACATCGGTGGTAACGATATTCAAGAAAGATGGCTCATTTTTGGACAAAATATCTCATCCTATCATCCTATCATCCTCAATCTGATAGACAAACCGAGATAGTGAACAAATTTTTGGAAGGCTACCTTCATTTATTTGTCTCTTATAAACAAACACAATGGCTCAAATGGTTACCCTTGGCAGAATGGTGGTATAACACTTCCTTTCATACTGCAGCAAAATGACACCATTTATGGCACTCTATGGATACCACCCTCCTTCCATCACTTCTTCTCTAAAATAAAAATCTAAGGTTCAAGCAGTGGAATATCACATCGAGCATCAAAAACAAGTTCTCCAAATATTAAAGGACAACTTGACCATGGCACAAAATCGCATGAAACAAAAAGCATATCAACTTCATAGTGAAAGAAGTTTTGAAGTAGGGAATTGGGTGTTTTTAAGACTACAACCATACAAACCGATATCCCTCAAGCAAGCCAAGAAGGATAATAAATTATCACCAAAGTACTATGGCCCTTATAAGGTGTTGCAAAATATTGGTACTATGGCGTACAAATTGGAGTTTCCTGCATCTTCACGAGTACACCCGGTTTTCCATGTTTCATACTTAAAGAAGGTTATAGGTGACAAGATCCCAATTCAAAATATATTTCCAAAACTTGACAGGGAAGGAAAAATCATATTGGAGCCTGAAGCCATCATTGACACAAGAATTTGCCAGCTGAGGAATAGATCCATTTCAGAGTATCTCATTAAATGGAGGAAACTATCGGCTGAAGATTCCACTTGGGAAGATGATTCTTTTATACAAAAACATCCAGAGTTACTCAAGTGTTGTGGACAAAACTTGTCTCAAGGGGAATGGCATGTTAAGCCCTAAATAGTGGCTCATTACCCCTTAATTGGGGCATATTACATTAGTAATTTTATTTTATTTATGTCGGCTTGAGTCCATTAGTTGTAATTGTACCTCCTAGTCTCTTATATATACCAAGGAAACATTTTCATTTGGAATCATCTTGTATTTGGACATTTATGTGGGCATAAGAAGGTTTCCCCCTCAAAGAGGCTTATTATCTAAATTTCTCTCTTTTTCAAGGCATTAAGTACTTATTCTGAGGTTTTTCTATGCTATATTGATATTTGGTTCTTAACACTCCTTCTCACAATGATTTTGAAAGATCTTTAGGAAAACCATTAAGTGTCTTTTATTTTCCTTCCCTTTATGTAAGACATAAAATATTTTGGATTTTTTTGGATTCTTTTTTAGATGCAAATAAAACAAATGAAAAGAAAAATAAACTTGACAAAGGAAAATAATCCAACCTATGTCAAACCAAGGAATGAGGTGCAATTGATTATAAGAAAAAAAAAAAAGGCGGTACCCAAAAATTGAATATTTAAGGGTGTCTTGAGTGCTCAATAGAATGCCCCAAAACATTTCATGAGATTGATGGATGAAATCTTGCGGCCCTTCACCAATTCCTTTGTGGTTGCATATATGGATGACATCCTCATCTTAAACAAGAGTTGGGAAGAACACTTGCAACACATTCAACATGTCCTCCACACTCTACGACAACACAAGCTATATGTTGACTTAGATAAATGCTCCTTCAGCATGAACAGGTTCCAATACCTCAAATACATTATAGATGAGAATGGGGTGCATGTCGATCTAGACAAGATCCAATTCATTCATGATTGGCCATCCCCAACAACAATCACCAAGCTTCAGATCCTTTTATGCCTTGCCAACTTCTATCGCAAATTCGTATTGGGGTTCTCCCATATCGCATGGCTCTCAACCAAGTGACCAAGGGTGGTTGCAAAGAAAAAATTGTATAAGGAAGTTCACAACAAAAATCATTTGATGATATGAAACATCACCTATGCTTAGCCCTAGTGTTCGCCTTACCTGATTTGTAACAACCATTTGAGATTGAGACAGATGCTTCCAATTATGTTGTTGGTTCCATTCTCACTCAACACGATCATCCAATGGCCTATCATAGTGAGACACTCTCATATGTCATCCATGAGTACTCCACCTATGACAAAGAAATGTATTCAGTCATATAATCATATCTCCAATGGAAGAATTACATTCTAGAGAAGGAGATAGTCATCCATACAGATCATAATCCTTTGCAGTTCATGTAGACACAAGGAAAATTACAAAATGACCATCAACAAATGTGGTCCACATATTTGCGACAGTTTCACCTCAACATTAAGTATAAGAAATGGAGCACCAAACACATTGTTGACTACCTCATTCGACCTCCAATTGCATCACTAACCAGAGTGCTCAACTCTTGTGGGCATGAGACCTTTGGGTGGTCCCAACTCTATGATAATGATCTTGACTTCACTGCGACCCACCATATTTTTGGAACAATCACGGTCATTGCCAAATTTCATATTCAGGATGGAATGTTATTCCATCTGGGACATATTAGTGTTCGTTCAATCAAGGGTGAAAAGATAATTTGGGAATCCCACTACAGTCATATGTGAGGACACTTTAGCATGGATAAGATAGTGGTAATACTATAGAAGTGTTTCTATTGGTCGAAGCTTCAACATGATGTTAGTAAGTATATCAAATATTTCATTTCCTACTCCATTTCCAAGATATCCATTTAAAAATAAGGACTATAAAGCCCTCTTCCTACTCCCAAAAATCCCTAGGATTCCATATCGATGGAATACATGTCATGCCTTCCCTCAACCAAGCATGGAAATGATTGTGTATTCATGGTTGTTGATCGATTCTCTACGACTATCATTTTGACCACCTACAAGAAGAGTATCACAATCAAGGTCATTGCCAATCTCTTATGAAAGTGTGTATGGGTACACTTTAGGCTACCACATAACATCATATCAGATTGGGACAAAAAAATCTTGAGCATAGTCTATTCAAGCTTATGGTCATTGTTGGACACCAAGCTCACCATATCCACTATCTTCCACCCTCAAATCGATGGATAGACAGAGGTCATCAATAGGATGATCATGCATATCTTTCACATGTACAACTCCAAGCATCCGCGCACATGGGATGAGATCCTTCCTTATGTCCAACACAACTACAACAAATCCCTCCATAGCTCGACCAACTATGACCCTTTTCAGGTGGGCCCTGGTTTTCATCCATTGGGCCCCATTGATGTAGCATTACCCCTTACATCCACATAGGAAGAATATTCCCATGCCTAATATGGGGTCGAAAAAGCCACCAAATTAATTGTATGTATTTGGCACATCCACCAATAGGTCCATAATATTTTACAGAAATCCAATGCTAAGTACATGCAGCCCCATGACCAACACCTAGTTCCCCACAAGTTTTAGCTAGGAGACAAGGTTTGGTTACATTTTCAAAAAGAGTGCCTTGTAGGATCCCATCGAACATTGTGTCCACTTTGCTATGGAACTTAAACCATCACCAAGGCTATGAGAGACAATAATTTTGAGTTGAGTATTCCCCCCTTCCTTGTCTTGCACCCAATATTCAATGTGGACCTCCTTCGGCCATATTTTACACCACTACCCAACACATTTGAAGTGGTAGAGAAGATAACATCTAATGAGCTCAACCCTGACTACATGGAATAGGAAACTATTTATTAGATCATGGATACATAGGTTAATGGAAACCACCAATATAATATGCAACTCTATTGGGTTGTCAAATCAAGGCAACTACTACACCAAGGCAAGTGGCTCACCAAGCATCAAGTTCAGTAGAATTTTTCCCATTTGATCGGGTCACTAAATGTAATGAATACCATTGCTTCCTAAGGGGGGAGGACTGATCCAGGTCGACATCGGTGGTCACGCACTTGTTCCACTCTCTCAAATATAGTTTCCATATTAGAAATTTCTCTATAGTTTTTCAGGTCCTAAACTTTTGGGGTCGTTTTGAGGCCCAAAACGACGCTTTTTGGCTCAAAATATGTCAAGCCAAATAGAGTGTGTACTCCTCAGCTAGAAATTTTTGACGAGGTACTGAGCACCTCAAAAGAAGATCATACGAAAAATTTGTGCCCTCGAGAAGTTGACGTATCAACTACCCCCATCAAGGCCCAAAAACAATTTGGTGTTTCATATCTTGGGTTATGGTTTTGGATGTTTAGGGTTTTCTCATTTATGGTTTATGTTAAAAAGGAATTTTGAGCCTCACTGTAATCATCTTCTTGTGAATGCACATAGTCATCACATCTCTTCTTAGAAATACGATACCACCATTCTAGAAAGTTCATTTCACTCTATATTTTCTTTTACAGTCTCTACATATTTCAGTGTTTAATATAAATTTAGTATTATAGTATCTCTGTGTTTATGTCTTATTTATGTGTTTCATTTCTTTCCCTCGTAAATTTGGATCACATATGACATGAGTCATTGGGGATCCTAAGGAGGAACAAAATTTTCCAATGGGGAAGAAGGAATAAGGAGGAAGAGGGGTAAAAATAGATAAAATATACATAAAGCACACAAATGCAAAGATCATGTGCAAATGCACAGAGACTGAACACACACCCAAATATCCAATTCACACACACACACACACACATGTGAGTGATATACTCACAAACATATGGTAAGGTGCTTGAGAAGACTTGTCTCAGGCATATAGAAATGAGAAACAAAAGTCTAGGAAGTTTTCTTGAAGAAAGTAGAAATCTTTCCCAAGGATTGAATGGTCACCCTAGAATAGAGAAGACCCGTATCCAAACTGCAACAATAGAGGACCGCAACTTGGTGCTTATTGGAAATAAACTGACATTGAGAAGGGGAGGTCACTGAGGGACTATGTAGCAGAGAAGGGACTCCCTTATGAAGATGAAATATAGTTGGGAAGGTGCCTGATAAACTCATAGAGGTAATAAGCTCAGTGGGAAGAGGGGAAAATTATATTGTTGCTAGTGGAGTGAAGGAGAGTAACCTTCCTGAACCATTCCTTGAATTGAAATTCAACTAAGAGAGTCCCCTAGTGTTATCATGGCCTGGAACATGGGTGGCATGTTGTAGAAAGGAAAGTGCATCATAGCCTACGGTTGGGTGGAAAGGCATTTCCCCTCAGTCAGTTGGTTGGTTGGAAAACATCATTGAACAGATAAGTATTGGTACATTGTAATGTTTCTTGAATGTTTATTAATGATATTAAATTGTGTTATGTCCATGTTGATGATTGAGTGTAATGAATGATAAATATTGATTTAAATAGAGTGATATAATATCCTTATATCACTAAATGAAGTAATTGTGATAACTATATGCAGAAGGCCAACATTAGCTAATAATCTTGTATTTTCCCCTGCTTTTGAAATGGAAAGTTTACAAGATATGAAATATGCATTTGGAGTGTTTGGGTAGAATGTTTATATTTTGTTGGGAAGTGGTCTAACATCACGAAGAAGTTGAGTTAGACCCTTGCAGAAAAGTATGTTTGACCATTGAGTCTTGGAATAATCCTTTAAACATGTTGAAAACCTGTATTTCAACCCAGAGGAATGACAACCAATGATTCAGCAAGAGGAGAAGATATCAATTATTTGTATGAGATCCTGGCTTCAAGAGAAATTATGTAGGATGGTGAGACCTTCAGAAAGACCTATAATGCGAGGTCACAACTGATTTTCAATGGGATATTTCCAAATAGAATGTGAGTCGTCGATATATTGGAGGTTAGGCCGACGAGATCTGGGCCATAAATGCCCTTAATTTTACACCAATAATTCTATGGGAAATTTGGATATTGGGAAGGTTTGGATAAATGGAATGGGAGGATTTTTCAATGGGAAATGTTAGGCATTGAGAACCCGAGGACCAGGTGAACCATGTACTTGTTGGTGTGTAAGTCAATGGATCATGAGTCATTGGATCTGGAATGATCTATTTTGAGGGAGGGCTTAGACAAAGATTTGTGTCAGTTAAATACCACCTAGTTTTGATATCCTAGTAATATTTTATTTTTGGATGTGGGGATTTGAGGACCGTCGGATCTGTTAGATAATTCTCATAAAGAAGAGTCAACCGAGAAGTCTTGCGATCATGGGGAGTGGACACTTTTTTTATGGTGCAATTTCTGAGTGAATAGGAGTCATGGATATAAGGGTAAGACAACTTGATGTGATCACAATGGTGGATTCGTTGTATACCCCACCTTCCATTGTGTTTAATGGAGGATGATTAAGGCGTTATCCATCACATAGCTCGAGGTGTCAATTAGATCGGGACCATTGATTTTGTAGCTTGAAGATTGTTATATATGTCGGGAATAGGACTGTCGAAGAAGTTTGATCATGATGGAAATGTGGGTGGTGTAGCCTGCTTTCATGATGGATAATAAATTGTGATTCAACATTGATCATCGATTTGGTTGTGTTGGGTGAATCACAGTCGTTTGATTGGGGAAATGTTTCCCTGATCTATGCATCAACATTTTTCCATGGAATTTTTGAGTGGTGTGTGGTGTCCAATATGTGAATTTGTCATGGGATCACACTAAGAAGAAGTCCCCATGTACATGCCTAGGGAATAGGTCATGTAAGGAAGTAAAACCTGAGATATGAGGATTAGTGGAAGTGGAAATTGGACATCCCACCAGCCTAAGAGAGTTTAAGGGGGTCAGTTTTGTTACAGTATTAATTATCCTACAATAATTGGAGAGAAAGGCATACCTTATCAAAAAAGGTTGTCCTTGTGCATCCTTGATTGGTGTAGTTTCAGAGATCTTGCTCCATCTCCTTCAACCTACTACCCGCACACAAATAGACAAAAAAACCTATGTCAAACCTTTTCAAGCATTAAGGACACCAATTCCAAACTAGATATAGCCTAATCTACTCAAGGAAATATTAGATGTATCTCAAGAAAATATTAAGCAATGAATACACAAGCATGAGAAGGGGAAAACAATATTGATCTATATATTAATCAATGAGAGAAATACATCAATCACATAACCATATCTTGAGTCATGAAAGAGATGCTCCTAGTGCCAGGTTCCCAATTCTCCTCCTTAGTCACTTGAGTTTCCCTCTTTATTTATCTAGCGTAACCACTCTCAAACTCTACCTCCCCATATCTTCTTGAATTGGCCTCTTCTTATAGAAATTTAGAAGATATTGGAGATAGGCTTAATGACATGTGATTATTGTGAATTAGGTGGATACAAGTCATGGATAGGCTTTATGGCATGTGAACTAAGCAATTACAATTCATAGATAGGCTTGATGTCATGTGAACTAATAAATTACAAGTCATGCACAAGTTTCATGCTTAATTATGAGATTTTTCCAACCTATTATGAACTTTTTCTCTATTATGAGTTTTTTCATCAAGTTCCATGCTCAATTATGAGATTTTTCCATATCACTACGAAATTTCTTTTCAATTATGAGTTTCTTATCAATTATGAAATAATTCTTATTTCATAATGAGTTTCTTATCAATTATGAAATAATTCTTATTTCATAATTATGACAAAATAACTATTCCTTTTGAAGTAATTATGATAATTTTACTCAATTATGTAATTCTAGCCTCATAACATCTAATAATATTCTTGCAAAACCTATGGTGGAAAACACAAGTATAACAACTGGGGTCAAACAAGGTTTCCCCTTGTCCCCCACATTGTTTGGGATCTACAGTGATGAGATGGAGTCTTTCTTGAATGAGAACATCCAGGTTAGAGATAGGTGCCTTCTCCACCAAGTCTTGATTTCGATCATGTTATTTTCGGATGATGTGATCCTTCTAGCTTCATCTCCTGAAGGGCTGCATAGACAACTAGATTCCTTGGACCTCTTTTGTGACCTTCATCAATTGATGGTGAACCTAGGTAAAACCGAGGTCAAGATCTTCAACGGGTCGAAGAATATCCTCTTTGATGACCATTTCATTTTTAGAGGAGAGGAGATTGAGATTACCATCACTTATAATTATTTTGGGGTATTATTGGCAGGACCTCGCTTTAGTCTGTGGCATGAACTTCAATTCCAAGTCAACAATGGATTTAGGTTCTTGGCTACTCTGAGAGGTAGTGTTTCTGGAACCATTTTAAGGACATATTGTCCAATATGTCACTCATGGAAACTCTTTTTAGACCCACATTTATATACAATTTCAAGGTCTGAGGACCTGGTTTTCTATATTTTGATTGGACTTCAATAGAGAGATTACATATCACTCTCCTTTGTTACATTCTTATATGCAAGCATATAGTTACTCATCCCACTGTCCTCACATAGTTTCATACTCTCCCTTTCTGGTTTGAGACAATGTTTGGTCTCATATCACTCTTGTACCACATTCAAAGATTTGTCCATACAGTGAAGGGACAGGACTGATATCCATACCTAGCTTACGACTCATCAAATTCCATTGCATCATCTATCTCTTCTATTTGATCTCATTGTTGGTACGTTGGGGTCTCATATCTCCTTGCATCTATGGGTATTATGGTGGATTGACTCCCTCCATTTAGATATTCCCTGGATGCACCTGGCTACCTCTTAGCTACCAAACTAGAGATGAACATAATCATTCTAGAGGAAATTCAAGGAAGTTTGTGTAGGTCACTTGGATAAAACCTTAAGGTGGGTTACATTGGAAGTTTTCCTTCTATGTTGATCACTTCAAGGTTATGAGAGATGGACTCATCATTCGACCCCATTACACACTTTGTCATTGGGTGCACTCTCTTCAGATCCCCTTTGTCCAGTTCATATTTGGTTCTCATAGACTATGGATTGATACTGACCATTAATTTGACCATTTAGTGTAGGGACCATAAATACTAAATTTGATATAATTCCTTTCAATTACACAAATAATTCAATCACCAGCACATAAGAAAATATTCAACAGAGATTAACATTTAACTATAGCATAAAAAAAAACTTAGCACTTTCATAAACAAATTACCTGCTTCTGATGCTAATTTCTACCGATATGATTGTCCCTTCCCTGCTGCCTTGCTTTTTCCTTGTTGTTGCCTGATGCACTGACCAACTCTACCCAAACCGACTATCCTCCCAGCCAGCTAGGAGCAGCTTGTCTGGCTTCCTAGCTCCAGGAAACTGAAAGGAATCTTGTCCCTCGTTCCCAAAACCCCTAGCAACCCGGTGCCCCCCGTAATGATCCTCCAAGACTGCAGAACTCCAACACAGAACCAGAAAATCCAAGCCCAGAAACCAGAACTCTCTCCCCCTCCAAAAAAATGCTTCTTCCTCCTCGTAAGACTCTTCCTGTCATATATCCCTCCACCGACTCTCTTCCCGCTCATTAATATCTTATCCCTTCATTATTATCTTATCTCTTTATTTAATGTCTTATCCCCTTATTAATATCTTATCCCTTCATTATTATCTTATCTCTTTATTTAATGTCTTATCCCCTTATTAATATCTTATCCTTATATTTAATGTCTTATCCCCTCCCGCATACGTAAATCATTTAATTAAACAAATTAAAATTATTAACCCTCTTAATTTATTACCCTAGTCATTGAATGTGATAGGTAATTAATTAATCAATTAATTATTTAATCAAAAGTTATAACAATCAGTTAATTAATAAATATTTAATTAATATTATTATGCCAATCTTTGTTTATTTAAAACCATGTTAGGACAATTAATTACCTAATTAATTTTGCTTAATAATCCCTAAGCATATATTCAACTAGGGTTGTTACATACACCCACCCTTCAGGAAACTTCGTCCCAAAGTTAAGGTATCTTATGGTACAAAGGAAAAGAAACATGGTTCACACATTCATAATAATTAACCAACAGTATCAGTAAGTAAGTTAAGAAAACTCATACATACTAGTGTATATGTACAAGAAATGCATGTGTAGCTAGTACATACAAGTCCTGTGCATGTACTAATAATAAAAAACTATCATCCTTTAGTAATTTTTGTATGCATCCAATCCAGTCAGCAAGACTAGTCTTTTACAAAAGACAACAAACCAATCAATCGTTTGAGAAATTTTTTATTTACAATTATCTGGTTCAACAATTTTATTTAGATAACTATGGTTTAGTTATGTAATTATGAATATTCATATATACACATTTTCTTTTCTTTTTTTTTTTCTTTTTTTTTTAAGAAGAGAAAACATTAAATTCCACCATAAGACAACTCTCCATACTTTCTCAGCTATTTCTACTCATCCTTTCTCCCTAACTTACTTCCATATCCATTCCTATCCTTCCTCTGCTAGACTATCTTGGAGTGTCAACTATATTGACCTAACTCCAAATAGAACCTGTAAGCGGAAGTGTCGCTATCTCGACCAAGCTTTCCTAGCAGGCAACTGACAGTCATCATCACATGTCTTGGGGAGCGTGAGCTAACACTGTCCTCCCATGACTTCAAGTTTCGGAGGATACACGGTGGGAAGTGCCTCCACCCCTCCTAATCATAACTAGCGTCCAAACCCTACAATGGAATATACAATGGCACTGTGTTGCTAGGGGTTTTGTCATTGTTTATTCGGTTTTGGGCAGTGTCATCACCTAAAATCCTGCACAGGTCCACATATCATAGAAATGCATCCAAACCAATATAATTTCACATACTATATTCATACCATAATGTTTCTTGGCTAGTGGTCATGATATCCACTTTCCTCATCATTATGTTGGCTATTTCATAGCCCATAACCTGCAGATTAGTCTGTAACACAAACTCATACATTTCTATGCATTATCATCATGTAATTGCCTACAATCATCATTTCTATTCGGTATCCTTGTACCAACAACTTAACATCAAATTTTTCCAGTTAGAAATAGATCTCATAATATCCCATAATTCAATTCTGACACCCATTCATAAGATTATCATTTACTAAAATAGATTGCATCATATCCAACATCATTCTAATAGCATTTAAACATTCATTAAATTCATATTCTCACAATATGTCTCATCATATACATCATCATCAATAACATTTAATCATTCGTAAAATTTACATTCACATAATAGATCACATTACATACATCATCATCAATAACATTTAAACATTCATAAAAGTTCATACATTTTAAAGTTTAAGTGTATCACTTAATAGTTTCACTGTGACTAGAAATAAAGGATATAGGCCTCAGGTAATCCTGGTTGTCTAAGTCAAAAGGTGGTGTTACACACACTCCACCTTCGAGAAACATATTCTCAAGGTGGTCAAAAAAGTGAGGGATAGTCTCATAGTAGTGTCTCGGCATCTTCCCAAGTAGCAGATCCTGGACTATACTTGTCCCATTGGACCTTAACTTGGTCTACCAGATGGTTCCTGAGCCGTCGGACTCTAAGGTCCAATATGCATAATGGTTCTACCGTGAGGGTTCCCACGTCTGATACCTGCAATTCCTTCCAATTTAGTTTATAATTTAGTTTAGTGGGGTGGCAGTACGAGACAATAGGCAACGGGTCCAATTTTCTCTTGGATTCTGAACGGTCCTATAAATTGAGGTGACAACTTTGTCCCCTTCCCGAACCGTATGGTACTCTTATTAGGCCTGATATGAATGAAAACTTGGTCTCCCACTTCATAACTTCGATCAGTCCTGTGTGCATCCACATAACTTTTTTTCCTATCCTATGCTTCCTTTAGTCTCTGCCTAATCTAAATCACCTGTTCCTCCATCTCTTGAATCAATTCTGGCCCAACTGTTACTCGATCTTCTATTCTATCCCAAATCAATGGCGTTCTACATCGCCTTCCATACAAAGCTTCATAGGGTGGCATTCCGATGGAGCTATGAAAACTGTTATTGTAGGCAAACTCTACCAAAGGTAGTTACTTCTCCCACTGGGTTTGATTATCCATGACATACATCCTAAGCATGTCTTCCATGACTTGATTTACTCTCTCAGTTTTCCCATCTGTTTCAGGATGATAAGTTGTGCTTAATTTCAATTGAGTCCCCAACGCTGACTGTAAACTTGTCCAAAACCTAGAAGTGAATCTGGAGTCCCTATCAAAAATGATCTTCTTAGGTATCTCATGCAAACGGATAACCTTGCTTACAAACACATGTGCCACATCAGTGACATCATAAGTGTCTCTAACCAAAATAAAATGATCACTCTTGGTTAACTTATCCACTATCACAAGAATGGAATTGTGTCTATAAAATGTGAGCAGCAACCCCACAACAAAATCCATAAATATGACTTCCCACTTGGACATAGGAATATTATGTGGTTGTAGAAGGCCTGTCGGGTGATGGTGGTCGGCTTTCACTTGTTGACACTCTAGGCACTTGGAGATGAAATGGACTATATCGTGCTTCATGCCTACCTAGAAGAAGAGCTTCCTCATGTTTGCATACATCTTCTTCACACCCAGATGTGCACAATAAAGTGCTCTATAGGCTTCCTTCAATATGATGCTTCAAATATCCCCATTCTCAGGGATGTACATCCTTCCTCGATATCTCAATAGTCCGTCTGCTTCTAGACTATAACCTTCATACTTTGGATCTAACTGCCTCCCGCTCTGGAGGTTTGAAGTAACCTTTAAATACCAACTGTCTCCTTGGATTTGCGTCAAAACATGCTCCCTCAGATTGACCTTTAAGGGTACCAAGGAAAAGATACGTGGTCTCCTACTCAAGGCATCTGTGACCACATTTTCCTTTCCCTTGATGTACAAAATACCAAAATCGTACTCACTCATAAACTCACTCCATCACCTTTGTCTGGCATTCAGATCTCTTTGAGTGAAGAGATGTTTCAAACTTTGATGGTCTATTTTAAGCTCAAAGTTTCACCCAACAAGATAGTGCCTCCAAAGTTTCAGAGCTAGCAATACAGCTGCCAACTCTAAATCATGAGTCGTATATAGCTCTTCGTGTTTCTTCAACTTCCTAGATGCATAAGCTATCACTCCTCCATCCTGCAATAGCACAGCCCCCAACCCTTGCTTCGAGGCATCCGTGCAGACTATGAAGTCCTTTTCCATATCCAGCACTCGTAGAATTGGCGCACTAGTTAGTAACCTCTTAAGCTCAATGAATACACTACCACACTCTTTTTTCCATTCATACCTGAACCCCTTGCACTGCAAGGTGGTGATGGGTTTCGCTATTTTGGAGAATCCCTCCACAAATATCCAATAATAACCTGCTAGCCCCGTGAAGCTTCTCACCTCATGGGCATTTTTCGGCACTGGCCACTCCATAATGGCCTTTACCTTTTCCGAGTCCACAAAGATTCCTTCACTGGAAATGATATGACCTAAATAGTGAATCTCTTTCTGGAAGAAGGAACACTTCGACAAATTCCCATACAATTCGTTCTCTCTAAGGCAGGACAACACTACTCGCAAGTGTTCTTCATGTTCTCTTTCATTCTTGGAATAGATGAGGATGTCATCTAGAAAGACTTGTACAAATCTATCTAGGTACTTCCGAAATACGTCGTTCATGAGGCTCATGAATACTACTGGTGCATTGGTCAATCCAAAAGGTACTACGACGAACTCGTAATGTCCAAACCGAGTTCGAAAGGAAGTTTTTGGGATATCGCCTTCCTTAATCCTTAACTGATGATACCCTGATCGCAAATCGATCTTTGAGAATACCACTGCTCCTTTCATCTGATCGAAGAGGTCATCTATTCACGGCATTGGGTACCTATTTTTCACTGTAGCATGGTTCAAGTCCCTATAGTCTATACACAGTCGTAAGCATCCATCCTTCTTCTTTACAAAAATTATTGGTGTGCCCCAAGGTGAGACACTAGGCTTTATTAGCCCTAAGTCCAGTAACTCTTTCAACTGCATTTGCAATTCACAAAGTTCTGGTGCTGTCATCCGATATGGAGTCTTGGAGATTGGTTTTGCACTAGGTTTTAGCTCAATAGTAAAATCAAGCTCCCTCTCAGGAGGTAGTCCTGGTAACTCGTTCGGAAAAACATCCTTAAATTCTGACAATACCAGGTACTGATCCAATGAGGGTCCCTTCCTTTCATTCACTGCTTCCACTACATAAAGTCGACACCCTTGTCTCAAGCATCGCTTAACCTTCATAGTTGATATAAAGCGTAATGACACTTTTCTCCGTACACCCTGGATCTCTACTAGCCTTCCCTCATCGTCGAAACAAAGCACCCTCTTTGCGAAACAATCTACCAAAGCTCAGTGAGCTACTAACCAATACATTCCAATGATTAGGTCATATTCCCCGAGAGAAGTGACGTATACCTTCAACCTGGTAGTACACACTCCCAGGTCTACTATACAATTATCAACACTAGGTCCTACTGCTTGTTTTTCCCCCGAAGCCATCTCGACTTGTTTAAAGTCATCGTGCCCATGAGCTACCAACCCACTCTTTTCTAATGCAGATGGCGAAATGAAACTATCTATAGCACCAGAATCAAATAAAATATTAACATTGATATGATTTAGCATACCTAATCACTCCACCACCATGGATTGATGTTCGGCCTGGCAATTATTAACTGTTGCGTAAATCTGGTGGCTGCTACTTGATCTCCCCATCGGTGCCTTTCCTTCTCTATGCACGAACCCTGATTGTAACTCTGGGCAGTCATGCTAGTAATGGGGTCCTCCGCACCCCCAACAGGTAACACGAGATTGAACCTATGCACTTTTATGTGACTGTCTCTGAAATGAGTTCCTTCCCCTGGAACCCCTGCCCCTACTAGTTGTTCCCTGTGATGGTCATGGACCTGTCTGCGTTGTTGGTGAAGAACGATATGTTGCACTCACTGCCATTGAAATCCCTGCAGTTACTGTCCTTGGTGCGACTCTGTTACCATATGGAGGTGGCCTTGAGCTCCCTCCCCTAGGGAATGTCCTAGGGGCCTTCGTGACGAATCCCAGACGATGCGGAAAGGTCAACCTCATACCTCCATTCAAGTTCATGTGTTCTTCCATGTAACATGCATTTTCCACTGCTTCTGCTACTAAAGATGGTTTCCACATCCGCACCATAGCCCTGATCTTAGGGTTTAATCCATAGACAAAGCGCTCTTCCTGTCGTTGGTCATTATCCATATATGAAACATATTTGACCAATTCCATAAATCTGATCTCATATTCTTCTACAGTTTTGTTTCCTTGTACTAAGGCATGAAATGCCCCTACCTATTGTTCCTCATAATACGCTGGTAGATATTTCCTTCGGAACCTCTCCTCGAAAAGTTCCCAAGATACGGTGTCTGGGTTAAGGTGCAGTTGTCTTTCCAGGTTGTCCCACCAGTTCAAGGCGCTGTCTCTTAACTGAAAAATTGTGATCTTCGCCTTTTAGTTGGACACATAGCCCTTAAGGAAAAACACCTTGTCATGCCTTCCAACCATGCTTCCACGCATTCACTGGCGCGACCCCCGAAAAACTCCGAAAGTTTGATCTTCTACAATTCTCGCGTGATGTCTTCGAGTGGAGGTCCTCCCCCTGAATCCCTTGACGCTTCTAGATTACCCATTCCAGACGGTGGGGGTTCCACTTTGGTCCCTGCTGGTTGTCGCCCCTTTAAAGTCTCATTAATGGCCTCCAACGAGAACAGTATGAGAGCTAGTTCGGGCGATGGTGGTGGTGGCATTGGTGGTGTTGGCGGTGCTTGCGACGACGCTCCCCTGCCTCGATTCCCTCGAGTCCTAACCATCATGTATGCCTTAACCTGCATCAACCAAAGTTGTCAGGGTGAGTTCAAGGACGTTTCAAATTGGTGCTACTCAAACTAGAAACAGGGTTAGGCATAAGTTTTCTTTACTTGTCTGTAAACAGACATTACTCTCTTTAGGGGATTGGCTAGGTTAGGATTAGGATTAAGCATCTAAGCTTTATTTGTTCGCCCTAAAAAAAAAACTATTGGTTCCCTTGCCCTGTAGCTATGCTAGCCTCGCGCCATACTCGCCAATTCCTCTTGCTTACTCTCCTAGTGTGTATGTCGCCTCCTTCCCGCTTGTCCTAGTCTAAGTCCTTTTAACTTTTTTCTTACAACTAAATATCCTCCAATTCTTGATTCGTGAGCTTTTCCTAGGCGCCTAGTGTTGGCGTTGTTGAATGCTGCATTGAGATTTAGCATTGACTTTGACTGGTGGAATGGAGTGGAGGGACTTGGCGCTTGGCTCGATGAGTTGTGTGTACAGTCTCGTGAGCTTGGCACTTAGATAATCAGAGATTATATTTCGAGATACAAAGATCAGCAGCACTAAATAAGCCTTTACCTTGATTTCCAGTGCATTCACTAGTTATGATTCAACTCGGCTAGTTGGCTCCGGATCAATAGGTCAGGTAATAAGCCAGTTAGTCTTAATCTATATATTGTATCTTCCTAATAATGATACCACTCTAATTATACAGTGTTACCATTAATCTATTAAGTATAAGAATTTATTTGTAAAGACTTATGAGGGCACATTGGTGTTAGTGCTCTTCTTAAGGCGCTTTGCTTGGTGGGGGTCTTGGGTTCAAAACCCATGGACCTCTAACAGTTTAATTTAATTTTTTTTTTATAACTTTATTTATTAATATTTTATTATTATTATTTAATTATCTTAGTTTTAAATCTTTAAAACTAATGTTTAAACTTTAATCTTAATAGCATATATGTAAACCTTAATTTTATCCTGATTTTTAAAACATAATATATATAATATAATAATTATATATTAAATATGTTTATCTTGATATAATAATTAAAAAATAATAATACTTAAAATAGATTAATAAATAAATAAAAAATTTTAAACAAAAAAAATTACTCAAATTTAAAACCAATAAAATAAATAAATAAATTCAAATGATCATGGGCCTCACATGAGGCCCACGTGCCCTCTTATTCCTCCAAAACCTTACACCTGTCTCTCTAAACCCTAAACGTGTCCTTCACTTCTGTGTCTTTCCTCTACTGCCTCTCCACTTTGCTCTTGGCGCTGGTGCTAGTCTGCTCTGGTCGTGGCTTTGTGCTATGTGCTGGTGTAGGTGCAAGAAGGGGCCGAGAGTTCAAGTCCAGGGTTTAACAGTATGACAGACGCGGCAGGTGCTTGGCGGTTGTTTTTTTGTTTTTGTTTTTATAAAAAACAAATTGTTTCCTTTGTGCAGCGCAAGAGCCTTCTTCCTTCTGGGTCCCTGTCACTTAGTGTTGGTGTTTGGGCATTGGCTTGTGTTTTGTATGATGTTGCGTGCTAACAAGTTCAGGGTTTCAGAGCTAGGCCTGCGGGCTAATTTTTTTGTTTATTAAAACATATGGCTATGTGTGCTGGTATGTGCTAAGGGTTGGAATTTGGTGCTCGACAGTTACGCTGAGCTAGGTTTTGTGTGCATACGCGTAGTGCAGCGGGACTTGGTTCCCTCCTTGGCGCATTGTCCTTGGGCTGTGGCTTGGTGCTAGCTAGACACATAGTGCAACGCAGTGCTCTTGGTGGGTTGCGTTGCATGTGCTGAACCATGTGTTGTGTGTTGGTGTTCTGAGTTGGCAGTTGAAATGAACTATATTTATTCTCACCGATAAACTTCAGAGTGTGGACAACAAAATGGACAAATATTCTCTCCCCTCTCGGCACTCCCTTCCGAAAGTGTTTCATTATAGGACACTGTTTGTATGATAAATTGTGGAGTAGGCCAGTTTTGATTATGTTTACATTGAGTGGAAAATCCTAGATTTACAGTTAAATATTTTAGATTTGCAATTTTAATAATTTCTTACTGTTAATTTAACAAATATTTTAATTTTTTATTTAAATCTGTATCGGGCGTGCCTCCACCATATTTGAACAATAATAATTTTTTTTTTTACTTTTTTTTTTAAATTACACCTTAAAGGAATTTTATTCACCTTGATATTTGATTCGACTAGATCCACAGTGATTTGTATGGATTTTTTTTTTAAATTAGTTTATCAATCAAAAATTTCTATATCAAAGGCTACAAGTTGATCATTTCGATTCCGCTAGTATTCTTGGCATTTGGCAGTGGTTGTCTTTTCAATTCTCAAAAAGAATTCATTCATTAAAACATCTGAAGCCAGAGGTTTGTACTTATGGCAATCTCTCACTAAATAGAAGTGATAAATTTTATGGCTCGACGGCTGTGGGCTTGGCTCGACAGCTGTGGTTTCTCTTCGTCGACTTGAAAAATATCTCCACAGTGATGAGGCGAATGCAGAGGTTGTTGAGAAGCTTTATGATGGAGCTGACTATGCTCTGTCAATTATAGATGAGTTGAGGCAAGGTCTAGTGGGTGTGCTTGCAAGCGGGTCTACACATTAATGATAATAATCAAAGTCGTTTTTCCTTTCCAGAAAGGTCGTGCAGGGCTGGTTTGCTCGGCGGTGACTTCGACTATGGTGTACTCTTGCGAATGGTTTTGATGTGCAGGGTGATGGCTAGATCTCGTGTTTTCTTCTATTTAATTCCTATGTTTTATGCTTAATTTTAGGTTTTTGATCTTTAGGAAACTACGGTCCATTAGCTTTAGAGCCAAAAAGTTAATTCCTTCAAAAGTTTCAATATTTGATATGTCTGCCCTTTTGTGTGAACTAGAGAGACGCATTGTTGAGCTTCACAAAATTCCAAGTACATGTTAAATAAATTTGGGTTTCAATGGTTATTTACTAGTGTGCAGATTCAGTATATTGTTTAGATTCAATTCATCGTTGCAGCTGTAGAAAGCACCTTGCTTCTGTTCATCCAGTAAAGGGATGTGGTCAACGACATTTGGATGGTTAATTTAAAGGAACAGAATAATTCATTTATTTAATTAAAAAGCTAATATAAATTCAGTAATTTTTGTGTGGACTATTCCTTGCTGCATACTCTGCAATCTTTTTTTTTTCAAATCCAGAATAGAAGTGCCTCTAATTGTCTGTGGTGGATCCGAGTGGTAACACAACAACCTATAGACTGATTGAATTTGGAAGAATCATTTGTGGCCATTGACTAAATCCCTTTTGGAACTAGGAGACACCTAAATGATTGTCTATGCCAATACAAAAGCTTTCTCTACCCAAACTTTCTGTAGCTGTAGATTAAATATAAACTATTTTGTATTTTCATTTGCATAAGAATTCAGGATGGCTCTATAGCACCGGATTATATTTTGCTAACTAGCATGTTGACAGTGATTATTGTAGAAGTTAAATCTTGCCATTATATATATATATATATATATATAGATATATATTACATTTTTAATAAATGTCTTTTACATATGCCCATTATTTTTATTTGTTTTCTTTTGGTAATGTGGTTTATACTCTTTATATATATATATATATATATATATATATATATATATATATATATATTTAACACTTTAAATACGTATAATATTAAACCAATTTCATTTTCCAGGCATATTGTTTATATATTATATATAGATTTGTGTATAAACTAAAATCAAAATGTATACTTGGCTTACAGGTTAGGTGGAGGTGGCGCTGGAACTTGGAGTTGGAACTTAGCCCTCATGCCCAGATTTATTTAATTTTATCTAATTTCTGGGTGGGTACAATTTCATTTCTAAATTGGGTAGGTGGGTAGGTAGGTCCTTAAGGCTCCAGTGCTTCAAACTGAAGCTCCGATACCATATGTAGGGACCGTAAATACTAAATTTGATATAATTCATTTCAATTACACAAATATTTCAATCACTAGCATATAAGAAAATATTCAACAGAGATTAACATTTAACTATAGCATAAAAAAAAACTTAGCACTTTCATAAACAAACTACCTGCTTCTGATGCTAATTTATGCCGATATGATTGTCCCTTCCCTACTGCCTTGCTTTTGCCTTGCTGTTGCCTGATGCGCTGACAAACTTTGCCCAAACCGACTATCCTCCCAGCCAGCTAGGAGCAGCCTATCTGTCTTCCTAGCTCCAAGAAACCGAAAGGAATCCTGGCCCCCGTGCCCAAAGCCCCTAGCAACCCGGTGCCCCCCGTAATGATCCTCCAAGACTGCAGAACTCCAACACAGAACCAGAAAATCCAAGCCCAGAAACCAGAACTCTCTCCCCCTCCAAAAAAATGCTTCTTCCTCCTCGTAAGACTCTTCCTGTCATATATCCCTCCACCAACTCTCTTCTCGCTCATTAATATCTTATCCCTTCATTATTATCTTATCTCTTTATTTAATGTCTTATCCCCTTATTAATATCTTATCCTTATATTTAATGTCTTATCCCCTCCCACATACGTAAATCATTTAATTAAACAAATTAAAATTATTAACCCTCTTAATTTATTACCCTAGTCATTGAATGTGATAGATAATTAATTAATTAATCAAAAGTTATAACAATCAGTTAATTAATAAATATTTAATTAATATTATTATGCCAATCTTTGTTTAATTAAAACCATGTTAGGACAATTAATTACCTAATTAATTTTGCTTAATAATCCCTAAGCATATATTCAACTAGGGTTGTTACATTTAGAAAGGACTTTCCAGTTATGCCATCTCATAGAGATTGAGAATGAGGAGCACTCATATTTCATTGCCCATTTCACTACAATATTCAAGGATGGTTCCACTATCTTTTCAAGGAGATACATATGTTTGGGAGATTCTTTGGGTACCCCAACCATCGATTTATGGCCTTATACATGCAAGAGGCCCTTTGTCTCCTCTCTTCCATCCTCCAACCATATCCACATCTCGGACCAATGACCACCTAGTGGATCACTTCCTTTTTTACGATGATCCCTACCAGGGGAACATGTAACAATTAGATAGAGATGATCCCATATCAGTGAGGACATGGGCATCTCTACCTTCATGAGACCTCAGTGGACTCACCAGACTTGACCTCAATTAGAAAACAAACTATTTGCTAAATGAGATCTTCTAGAACACAGCGACATGGTCTTCCTTCTAGACAACACCATGATACACATTCCAACACCTCTCCCATTTCTTTTTATAGATTGACATATATTTTGATTTTTCTTCATTCGGCCTCAGATGTTAGGAGAGATGGCTCCAATGGACCAAGATATTCTCATACAACTGGCACCATAGATTTTAGGTCTACTCACCTTGTACATCACTCTCTTGGAATACCTCTCCATTTTTGGATTCATGTTTCTAGGATCTAGATTAGATTTATATTCTATTTCTACTTCTTGCTTATTCCTTTTACAGGATCCAATTTAGTGTTCTCGCATTGTATAGACATCGTTGTACCTAACAGTCCCATTGACCTACTTTAGTGGTCATTTTTTGGGCATTAACACATTTATCTTATCTTATCTAAATCATTTTTACTATTGTTAATATTTTCTGGCAATAAATTCCATTTATGTTTATCCCATTCCATTGAGTGTCTAATTTTCCATGAACTTAATATATAGCGATCTTAGAATAATTTTTATCTCGGTCCTAGTAGTGTTTATGAGGATAAAACAATGAGGCTAATTGTTAATCCCTAAAGTTGTCCTTGACTGCTAAGAGAAAGCTAGGGTACCTCAGTTATTACAATGGTTTATGATTGTAGGTCTATTTTGGGTTTTAGATTGGTTTATGGATCAAGAAGTGGATCAATTAGGAAACATAAGATTATGGTTACAAAGTCAGGTTTCCACCACATTCACTTAGTCAATGACATTCAATATGATCAGCTAGATAAGGATATTAAAATAGAAGAAAAAGAAACGGAAAGATTACAATATGTTCACTTAGATAGAATACTCTTGATCCCATATATCATTCAGAAACAAGAAATAAATACTTAAACACAAATCATGTTACAAGTGAGCAAACAACAAAATATTTACTAGCATTCAACATGAACATGATATATCAAACTCTTCACAAAAAGATTCAAATGCATTCAAGATAGAATAAATTTAACACAAGAATGAGACAGTCTAACCATCAGAATGATTTTTCGATTTAGGGCAAAGTGTAGTAGATTCAAAGTATTACAATTTAGGTCAATATGTCATGTAGCATCACCAAACTCGAACCCCTACCTCTTAATATGAACTTGCATTTATACAAAAAGAAGAGGTTCCACATTTGGATCTAGATCCCAAAACATAGTGGCCCATTAATTACATCCCTTGACTTTAGACATTACATTCGAATTAACTCACATCAGGTCAAAACAAAAATCATGATTTTTAGGAGGAAAATCCTCTAGTAAGATAAAATCCCTGAAAATGCTCTTGTGAAAACTAATAAGCTTATTCTTAGCATTTTTTTGTGTAAACAAATTCAAAAAGGAACTAATCTCTAATTCCAAGTTGGATTTATATTTTACTATCCATGTGGTCAAATCTACCTACAAAATCTTCAACTGCCCTACATTCGCTCCTCATCCTGCAAAATCATTGTTTTGTTGCAGCCTTAGTGATTTTATTTAATAATTCGTAGACTTTCCTTTTCTTTTTGTGTCAGCTTCTAGACTTTATTTTGTAATATCAAATTCTCTATCACAAGCCTTTGATTTTTCTACCTCAATTCTGCAATAATGGCCTCATAATCTTCAGGTGTCGACACATCTTTTCTCCCAATCACAGGTTCTTATTGATTTTATTCTAGTGTGGGTTCTTCTTGATTTTATTCTAGTACAGGTATGTTAAAGTCAATAGTTAGTTTTTTATTTCTATTTTTCCTTTCCTTCTTGTGTACCTTTACATATTTCTCCTCAACAATGTCTTTTCTTGCAGACTCAAGTATACTAGGTGCTCCTTCTTCCATGTAAAACTCTTTCATCTCTGGTATATACCTGAGTGTATGGATTGCCATCCTTTCTTTCTTGGTGATTTCAGGGGTCTCGTCATCTGAGTGAGAGTATTTTGTTTTTGGCACTGGTTGTTGTTTTTTCCCCTTTCTGATCTTTTTATGAATTTTCTCTGTAATATCATCATCTATAATGATCAGATTATCTTTCTTCAAAAAGGGTTTAAACAAATCCTTTGAATTAAGTCTCAACTTGTTTGTATCTCTTGTTCTAGGCCTGTGGAGATAGTTTGCAGGTTCTTTACCCTTTCTCCTTTTTCTCTGTCTCACTTGTGGGGAATTGTCAACAGGTACATCATGGATCTCTACTTCTGGTTCAAGTTTCACCTCATGTAATTGCTTTGTCCTTTTCCTGGTGATTATTCTTGTATAAACCATGTTATAACCCATAAAGTCATGTTTTGAAATAGAAGATTCAGGCCTTTGTTTGACTTCTCCCTCCTGTTGTAACATCTTTTTTCTCTTGTTGGATCTAGTTTGTCTAGCTACAAGATAAATTCTTGCAATTTTATAGTACTCTTCGAGGTATCATCCTTCTTTGTTGAAACCCCAAGTTTCTGGTCAGAGATTTTTTTTTGTATATTTGAACCTTGTTTATCCAACCCCAAGAAGGTGAACAATTGTCTCCAGGACACTCGAACTTCACTCAATTTATAAATAACCAGTTTTTTAATCAATCCTTGATGAAATAAAATTTTATCAGCATTTCTTGAATTGTTTTGTACTTTCTTTTCCATTTTGTTCAAACTTTTTAACAGGTAAAACGGTAAATTCATTCACATATCACCATTCAAATGCATGTGATAATAATGAATAGTATAAAACCTACCTTCACAATTTAAGTACCTCTATACTATTGACAAAACGTTCTACCATTCTTCCTTTAACCACTTTTTCGGGATCCCTTGAATCCAATATGGATCGTGATGTTTTGATACCAAAAATTGATTGCACAGGTTTGCAAATAATTTACTTTTCTTCCCCCATATTTCATTTTGTATAGACAAGTGACATGTTGCTCCTATTCAATGCTCTGTAACATGAATTAATACATTTCCCACTTGAGTTTGAAACCCATCAAATGTTTTTGCAAATAGCATCAAAATTTCCCCATGATGCCCTTGGAAAGTGCAGTAGAACTCGAACTAGCCTCCATCAATGAATTTCTGCATAATCTTGGGTTAAGATTCCAACAATTCGATCCCTACTGGTTCCAAATGGATAACCTAACCACCTTTTTTAGGTGCCATCACGCTGACTGCAATCTCTGTCAACCTACAAATGTTATGGCTTCAACTTCAATCGAGTTTCTAGAGATTCATGCATAGACAACCAACGTAGAAGGTTTCTTTCATTCCAAATAGCACTAGTCCATGATTTCTTTATGGATAAATTTAAATCATAACCTTTATTACTTGATATTGTGACTTGATAGATGAATCAGATCAATAGGTACATATGAGTGTTTATAACAATGTGCCCTAAGGGTTCATTAAATGCCACCAAATTTGCATGAATTTGTAACAACTAACATGATCTTCAAAATCAAAACACGCTCAAAACAATGATTCCTTTGGGTTCTACAAGAATGGAACATTCTTGTAGATAATTTTCCCACATTTTAAACTTTGGAAAAAGACATGGTTTAAATTAAAATTTGACTAAAATTCTGATATGACATACCCAAATCATGCAAATATTCAATCCAATCTTACAATAATCAAATGAAAATAAGCCTAAGAAAAGAAATCACACACTAGATGATCAACAAAAGGAAATTTATAAGAAACTTAAGAAAAATGGGCTTATCAAGGAATATGTTTTGAAAAGAAGATATGAACAAGTTTTGATAGAATATGCTAAAAATCAAGGGTAAAAGGTGGTAGTATGTCTAGGGACTAACATTGGCTCCTTTTGGGGGTAATTTTTTGTGATAAAACATTAAGAACCATGCATACCAATGCCTTCCTTTCCCATTTCATCAGTTTTAATATCCAACTTGTTCTATCTTTTACTGCTCAGATCCATGTTTTATTTCAGAACATTTATCATGCATTCTGAAACATCAAATCAAAAGAACGAAATTGTAGACTAGTGTCTCCATTGAGATTATGGAGTCTTTATTTGATCTACTCAAACACACCAAAATAAAACAATATGTATAGGTGAATCAACCCTAGCTCTTCATGTGAAATAATGTTTCAGAAAATGTCCATTTACCAGACCTCCAAATATCTCATTGTCATCCAAGTTTTGTAATACAAAGGTGTTGTTGTTCAAAATTTTGGCTATTTTAAATGGACCAAACCACAAATTTTTAAACTTACCATGTTTTTACTTCTGTTCCCTCCTGGCATCCCATCTCAGAACATGATCTCACGTTTTAAAGTTGTCCTTTTTAATCTTTTTATCAAATGTTTCCTTGAACTTTCTCTTATAAGATTCATATTTCTCATTTAGCATTTCTCTTCTTTGTTGGACTTCAATTATTTGAAAAATCCTTCTTTGAATGTCATTTGGTTCTTCCAACTCTTCTTGTAGAAATTTAAGTATAGTTAAACCAAATTGGGTTTGAAATATGCCATTTGTTCCGTAGTCCAGCTGGAAAGGAGAGGTTGCAATTGAATTTTTAGTGTTGATCCTATCATCCCATAAAGCAAACTTCGACATGGAATCCCATGATCTTTTGTTTTATGTCAATAGCTTCTTAATGATTTTGAGAAGAATTGTGTTTGAGGATTCTGCTAATCCATTACCCAGTGGGTAATATGGGGTAGAATGGGCCAGCTTAATGTTATATTTTCTACAAAATTCAACCATAGAAGCAAACTTGAACACCTGAGCATTATTTGTAATTAAGTTCCTAGGGCACCCAAACCTCGAGAAAATATTTCCTTCTAAAAATATCATGATGATATTATATGTTGCATTCCTTGTAGGGATAGCATCAATCCATTTCGTAAAATAATCAATAGTTTTAAGTATCTATTTGTATTTCTCAGAAGAAGGTGGATGAATTTCTCCAATGAAATCAAGGCCCCACTGCTAAAAAGGACCGGTTGTGATTATAAGTTTCAAAGGCAAAGAAAGTAATATCCTATCCTCAAGATTTTGAAAGATGTGGATTTCCAATGGTTATGTCCTCCGCAAACTCCTTTGTGTAAATTAATCAGAAAGTACTTTTCTTCTTCCTCATTAACACATATCAATAAAAATCCATTAGGGTCTCTCCAAAATAGGACCTTATTAATTATGCAATATTTCATATCTTTGAGTTTCAAGGATCTAACCTTCGACTTATCAAAATCAGGAGGAGGTTGAATGTTTTGCAAAAAGTGAACAATATCTTTATACCAAGATAAAGAAAGATATATGTCCATTACATGTAATCTCCTTCCTTCATCTTTTGAAACTGAACCATCTAATTGACTAAAAATTTAATGCATCCCAAGAGCTTTACAATTTTATTCAGCAAGCAACTTTGCAAGACCTTGTCCTTTGATCAACTTTGTAGGTTTTATGACCAAATCATATTCCAAGAGTTTGGTTATCCATATTCCCCTTTTTCCTTCACTATCTAGTTGTACAAGTATCTCTTTAAAAACATTGCTAGAGACATAAGCAATTATATTAGAATGCAAAAAACAAACCATGAGGATTTCAATTCCTTAACTAAGGTACAAACATGTTTTTTCATTATGGCATACTTCAGTTCTACATCTCTAAGAGTCTTGTTGAAGAAATAAACAGGTTTTTCATACCCTTTGTCATTCCTCTGCAACAAAACAACATCAATGGTATATTCAAATGAAAATGAAATAAACCAAAAATTCGTTAGAGTAATCAGGACTAATAAGGACTGGAGCTTCAATTAGAGCTTATTTATATTTTCAAAGCAAGATTTTTCTTCTAGTGTCCACTCAATTTCTGCATCTTTTTTCATCATATTGGTAAGGAGCTTGACGATTTCAACAAAATTGGGTATGAACCTCCTTAAAAAATTATTTCTACCTATGGGAATGTATAGCCTTTTTGTTTCTTGGAATGTCAATCTTTTGAATGGCCTCCACCCTCTCAGGGTCTATTTTGATTCCTCCTGCAAACACAATATGGCCTAGGATCTTGCCTTCATGCATGAAAAAGTGATGTTTATTTGGGTTTAAATATATTCCATACCTTCTATGCTTTTTAAATGCCTGTTTCAGGTGATGCAAGTCTTCATCATCAAATTTTGAGAAAACAATAATGTCATCTAGATAGATAACCATGAATTTTTCTTTTTCTCCCACAAACACAATGTCCATGTCCCTCTGAAAAGTGGCCCCTGTGTTCATCAAACAAAAGGGAATATTTTCATACATGAAAGTACCTAAAGGAGTAGTGAAAGTAGTCTTCTTATTATTTTCTTCACAAACTGATATCTAATTATATCCAAAGTATCCATCCAGCATGGAAATTCTTTGAGTACCGAGTACTTTCTGCAGAATATGATCCATCTTGGGTAATGGATAATTGTCCTTCAATGAACACCTATTCAAATTTCTCAAATCCACACACGACCTTCTTTCACCATTCTTTTTTCTAAAAGGTACAATATTGGACACCAACTCTGAGTATCTTAAAGGTACTATAATCTTTGCATCAAACAATTTTTTCACTTCTTTTTCAATAATGGGTAGCAAAATAGAGTTAAATTGTCTCATTTTCTGTCTAAAAGGTTTAGAGCCTATTTTTAGAGGAATTTTATTCTCAATAATTTATGTGTCAAAAATATTAAGGTCTTCATATGACCAAGAAAAAATATCAACAAATTCCTTCATAAGATTTACATCCTTGTTCTTTTTCTATTCTAACAATGCTTTGGAGAGTTTTATAATATTTGGATTTGTATCAGTCTCATTATTACAGTCAACAACATCCTTTTATTGGATTTGAATTGAATATTTCTTGGAGACATCATTACTGTCAAAGAGCCTTTCAAGTGGTACCAAACTCTTTGGAATGTGATTTGTCTTCAATTGTGCAATCTTGTGTCCTGCAATTTTATCCTGAAGAGGGACATCAAATTGAATGTATACATCATCATCCTCATTTTCTTGATCAATAGAGATTGCAGAAAAATCATTAACAATATCTAAAAACCTTTTCAATTCCTGGTCATCATTGAAAACCTGCCAATATTTGATGTTATCTGGGATTTAAGTTCTATGCCTTACTTCAATTTCATATCTCGGATTCGAAAATATAGGAGTCTTGAAATTACTAGATTCCAAGGATAAAGAATTTGCTTGTTGGTTTAGACTTCTCTGGACAAAAGTTATGTCAAAAGCTAAAAATAAATTTTCAACAAAGTCCCATACCTCATTTATGTATTTCCTCAATATTTGCTTCTTTTTTTGATACATATTCTTGTTTTGGTGAATAATTAATTATGAATCTCCAAAAACAATTATTTTATCAATTCCAATATTTTTTGCAACTCTTAATCCCAACTATAAAGCCTCATATTTTGAAATATTTTTGGTGGCCTCGAATTCTAATTTATATGATAGAGGTACGACTTCCTTGGCAAGAGAAATGAACACAACCCTGACATCGAATCCTTCGTTTGAACAAGAACCATCAAAGAACATATTCCAAACTACATGTTCCACACCCTTTACTTTATTATCCATGGATCTTATTTCTACTAGTTCAAAAGCATCATCATTGATATGAAATATGGATGATCCAATTTCATCTTAAAATTGCATAAATGGGGTGATTTCCTCTATTTTCATGATCACTTACAAGATAGGCTAGTCTAACTTCCCTGTATAACCTTCAGTGTTCTCCAAATATATGTATAGAAGCATATGTTAGGTCCATTTGTAAGGATCCTCCTACATTATTATCCCAAGATCTAGATAGCAGCATGCCAAATTTCAGTGGTATATCAGCCACTACCACATCCATAACAACACTCTTCATATATAGCTGGGATAATGCAACAACCAGATCTTTGATAACTCCTAGACATTTGAATTTTTTATGATCAAAAGAATATAGGTCTTGGTAGGTTTTTTTAATGTCAATACCTAATCCATCCATGAATGCCTTAGGCATAACATTGTGTGAGGCTCCAAAGTCCATAAGGAAATTGTGCAGAATTTTCTCATGAATGTTTAGGGATATGTAAAATGGAGGTGAAGCATCAGATATATCCTCAATATGAGGTCCCACAGTGATGGAAGTATTTTCATATTCCAATTTTGTTGTGTCTGAAGAAATGATATGAGTAGGAAGCTGCAAGACTTTCAAGGTTGATTTTTTTAAATACTAATACTTCATCAATTCCACCAAAGGTACGGAAATTTTAATCTTATTAATTTCATGTTCCAAATTAAAAGGAACAAGCTATTTTTTTGTTTCCTTTACCTCTGGAGCAAACACCTTGATGGGTTGTTGATTTTGATCTGATTTTTTCCTTGTATCTTTGGTTGGACCCTATTTGACTGAAACATTAGTCTTTGTATTATGAACTGGTGTATTTTCTTTTGGTCCACCTGATATAGGCCTTAGATCATATTTATTTTGAGACCAATTCTGAAAAATTCCCTCTTCTTCACCATCGTCAAAATGATTTGACATCGAAGAATATTCATAATCCTATTGAGTTAAATGGATAGAAGGAAGTTCGGTATTAGTTAAAAGGATTGTAGACTTTTCTTCAATATCATCACTTTCCTTTCTCTTTAACTGCATTTTTCTAAAAAGGTGGTAAGATCCTTTGATCATATTAATTCCTTCTCTCTCTATAGTAAATTGAGGATAATTTTGTGGTCTTCTAAATTGATTGGGGTTTATATTCCCACGTTCTTGAACATGTCTATTTGGTTCCTTAACTACCAAATTCAGTCTAGCCATTTCAAATGTCAAGGTCTTCAACATTTTGGCCATTTCTTCAATCTTAGGATCAGATGTTGTTGGATGAGAATAAGATGGGACATCTTCTTTATGTTTCCTTTTATCTTTGTCATATTTTGACTTCAATCTATCTATTTCTAAAATATTAGATTCCACCTCAATAGTTGCCTCCTGCATCAAGCTTAAAGTGGCATATCTCCTTTCTCTCAACAAGAGAGAAAATCTATCATTAAAGGAATTGGAGAAAGTAATATTAGCAGATATATCAGTGGGTTTAATCTCATCAGAAATTTTCCTATACATTTTTTTAAACTATTTAGTAAAATCTGACACAGATTCACCATTCTTTCTTTTTAAGGCCTCAAATTCAGTAATATAGTACATATAATCTTTTTATCTCCCCATTGTTTCAAAAGGGCTTCATCTAAAGCATCAATAAATGAAATAGAATTGGCAGGGAGTCCTCTAAACTACTTCCTTACCACCCCATCTAAACTTTGTACAAATAACCTCATTTAGACATTTGTATGTTCAACACTAAAATTTTCTACAGAGCTATAAACATATGCCAAATGTTCTTCAGCAGTGACCTCTCCTTCTCCATTAAATCGAGGCATATATTTCATGTAATATCCAACATGTAAAACCTGAGGCAACACTAGAGGTGCATATCTAGCAACAATGATAACATCCATTATATTTATAGCCATAGTTGGAGTAACGGGAGTAGGTGATTTAGGAGGAGAGGATGACTATGAAACAAGAGCTGAAACTGGTTTTGAAATTTTGAACGGAGAAGGTGGTTGTGATGTGTGAGGAGAAGCTGGAGTATAAATCTTAGGAGGTGATGAAGGCTAAGAATGGGTATTTTGGGACTCTAAAAATCCTTCAATGTCCAAGATATTATTGAAAACTTGAATCTCAGGCTTAGCTCTTTTAGAAGTTCTTTGTTGAGGTAAGCATGAAGATAACATATGATCAATATTTTCTTTAGTATATGTAGGAAAAATATTTAGGGCTTCAGCTATGAAGAGTGTATCTTCATCTTCTGCTTTGATAAGTTCATAAAATACTTTACATTGTGTTGGCAGCCAATTCAATTTTTTCAATTGTCTCATAAGCTGCCCACACCAATGTTTCACAAACATTGATTTTTAGTCGCAATTTTCATATGAACGACGAATTTATTCTTTGCGCCTTTTCGCACGTTTGTCTTCGCTAA
>ML790856.1:310023-332064 GCA_009831015.1 Picea engelmannii
CTTCTTTAGGAGACCTTAGGGCGGCCAACGGAGCCGTTAAACCCGTCAGAGTGGTCCATTCCAAACGGCTTGGGTTATTAGACAACCCCGGACCGGTTCCACTCTCTTAATTGACGGACGGTCATTTTCGCCCGTCAACACATTGTTCCACTGTTAATTTATTTAAGAAAACTTTTGTAGGTAGGACTACTTCTGAAGGTTGGATAGTGGGTTTTTCTTCAATCACAGGCATTATCTCTTCTTTAGGAACAACAATGGGTTTTTTGGAAGAAGAAATTGTTTCTTCAGAAGAAGGAGACTTACCTTCAGAAGATGAAGACTGGCCTTCGGTATCTTTTGATTTCCTCAATAATTTTTCAGGATTCGATACTGTTGGAGTTGGATTAGGATCTAGGTTGTCTCTAGTCACTTTCTTTCTTGAATATAAAGATGATACTAAGGATTTGGTAGGCTCATACTTCTGTCCCTTAACTTCTATTTTAGGATCCATAACTTATGTAATGGAGTCGCCAGGTGAAAAATATGTAGTCTACTTCAGTTTCTAACTATTGTTCACCATCAAGAGCTAGTCATTTTCAATTTCGTTCTTCCCAAGGAAAGATATCTTTGTTCCTCCGTCCCCAGAAATGATGCCAAAAGATGTTAATCCCTAAATTTGTCCTTGACTACTAAGGGCAAGCTAGGTAAGCTCAGTTATTGCAATGGTTTATTATTGTAGGTTTGTTTTGGGTTTTATATTGGTTTATGGATCAAGAAGTGGATCAACTAGGAAACATAAGATTCTAGTTACAAAGTCAGGTTTCCACCACATTCACTTAGTCAATTACATTCACTATGATCAACTAGATAAGGATATTAAAACAAAAGAAAAATAATCTGCAAGCTTACAATATGTTCACTTACATAGAAGACTCTTTATTCCAAATATCATTCAGAAACAAGAAATAAATACATAAACACAAATCCTGTAACAAGTGAGCAAACGGAAAAATATCTATTGGCATTCAACATGAACAGGATAAATCAAATGATTTGCAAAAATATTCAAATGCATTCAAGTAATATAGAATATATTTAACACAAGAATGAGATAGTCTAACCATCAAAATGTTTTTTCTATTGAGTGCAAAGTGTAGTAGATTCTAGGTAGTACAATTCAGGTCAATGTGACATGTAGCACCACCAAACTCAAACCCATACCTCTTAATATGAACTTGATTTTATACAAAAAGAAGAGGTTCCACTTTTGGATCTAGATCCCAAAACATAGTGGCACATTAATTACATCCCTTGACTTTATAGTTTACATTTGAATTACCTCACATTAGGTCAAAACAAAAATGATGATTTTTAGGAGGGAAATCCTCATAGTAAGATCAAATCCCTAAAAATGTTCTTGTGAAAACTAATAAGATTATTCTTAGCATTTTTTTCTATAAAGAAATTCAAAAAGGAACTAATCTCTAATTCTCAACTGGATTTATCTTTTACTATCCATGTGGCCAAATCCACCTGCAAAATCTTCAACTTCCCTGCATTCGCTCCTCATCCTGCAAAATCGTTGTTTTGTCGTGGCCTTAGTAATTTTATTTAAGAATTCGTGGACTTTCTTTGCTTTATGTGTTATCTTCTGGAATTTAGTTTGTAATATGGAATTTTGTATCACAATCCTTTGATTTTGTTGCCCCAGGTCTGCAATAATGGCCTCATAATCTTCAGATGTTAGCACATCTTTCTCCCAATCATAGGTTCTTCTTGATTTTCTTCTAGTGCAGGTTCTTCTTGATTTTATTCTAGTTCAGGTTTGTTTAAGTCAATAGATATTTTGGGATTTCTAGGTTTCATTTCCTTCTTGTGTACCTTTACATATTTCTCCTCGACAATTTGTCTTCTTTTGTAGACTCAAGTATACTAGGTGCTCCTTCTTCCATGTAAAACTCTGTCATCTTTGGCATATCCCTTGGTGTATGGATTTCCAACCTTTCTTGCTTGGTGATTTCAAGGGTCTCATCATCTAAGTGAGAAGATTTTATTTTTGGAACTAGTTGTTGTTTTTTCCCCTTTTTGGTCTTCTTATGAATTTTCTCTGTAATATCATCAACTAAAATGATCAGATTATATTTCTTCAAAGAGGGTTTAAACAAAGCATTTGAATTAAGTCTCAACTTGTTTGTAGCTCTTGTTTTAGGCTTGTGGAAATAGTTTACAGGTTCTTTAATCTTGCTCCTTTTGCTTGGTCTCACTTGTGGGGAATTGTTAACAGGTACATCATGGATCTCTACTTTTGGTTCAAGTATCACCTCTTGTAATTGCTTTATCCTTTTCCTGGAGATTCTTCTTGTATAAACCATGTTATAACCCTTAAAATCATGTTTTGAAACTGAGGATTCAGGCCTTTGTTTGACTTCTTCCTCCTGTTGTAGCATCTGTTTTCTCTTGTGTGATATAGTATGTCTCGCTACAAGATAAATTTCTTGCAATTTTACAGTACACTTCAAGGTATCATCCTTCTTTGTTGAAACCCTAGGTTTCCGGTCAGAGGTTGTTTTTTGTATATTTGAACCTTTTTTATCGAATCCCAAGAAGGTAAACAACTATCTCCAGGACACTCCAACCTCACTCAATGCATAAAGAACCAGTCATTTAATCAATCCTTGATGAAATAAAATTTTATCAACAGTTCTTGAATTACTCTGTACTTTCCTTTCCATTTTGGTCAAACGTTTTAACAGGGAAAAAGGTAAATTCATTTGCATATCACCATTCAAATGCATTAACAAACGCATGTGATAACAGTGAATGGTAGAAAACCTACCTTCATAATTTATGTACCTCTGGACTATTGAAAAAATTCTCTACCATTCTTCCTTTAACCACTTTTTTGGGGTCCATTGACTCCAATCTGGATCATGATGTTCTAATACCAAAAATTGATTGCACAGGTTTGCAAATAATTTACTTTTATTCCACCATGTTTTACCATGTACATGCAAGTGACATGTTGCTCCTATTGAATGCTATGTAACGTGAATTAATACATTTCCCACTTGAGTTTGAAACCCATCAATTTGTTTTGCAAATAACATCAAAATTTCTCCATGATTCCCTTGGAAAGTGAAGCAGAACTTGAACCGGCCTCCATCAATGAATTTTTGCATAATCATGGGGAAAGCTTCCAACAATTCGACACCTACTGGTTCCAAATGGATAATTTGACCACCTTTATTGGGTTCCATCATGTTGTGACTACAATCTCTGTCAACCTGCAAATGTTAAGGCTTCAACTTCAATCGGGTTTCTGGAGATTCTTGCACATACAACCAATGTAGAAGGTTTCCTTCGTTGCAAATAATTTTATTCCATGATTTTGTTATGGAAAAATTTAACTCGTAACCTTGAGTACTTGATATCGTGACTTGGCATATGAATCATATCAATAGGTACGTATGAGTGTTATTTACAACGTTCCCTGAGGGTTAATTAAATGACACCAAAGTTGCATGATATTTTGCATGAATTTATAACAACTAACACAATATTCAGAAACAAAACCCGCTCAAAACAATGATGCCTTTGGGTGCTACGAGAATGGAAACATTCTTGTAGAGACTTTTCCCACTTTTTAAAATTTGGAAAAAGACACCTTTTAAATTAAAGTTTGACTAAAATTCGGATGTGGCATACCCAAATCATGCAAATATTCAATCCAATCTTACAAGAATCAAATGAAAATAAACCTAAGCAAAGAAATCACACCTTAGATGATCAACAAAAGGAAATGTGTAAGAAATTTAAGAAAAATGGGCTTATGAGGGAACGTGTTTTTGAAAAGAAGACGAAAATAAGTTTTGATATAATAGGATAAAAATCAAGGGTAAAAGGTGGTAGTATGTATAGGGACTTACACTAACAATCATTAATATTTTCATTTACTCTCTGTAAATGATCTCATGCACATAAAATCAACATGGTGTTTGATGCATGGTTTTGATATATAAGGGCCACAATGGGTTTTGAGTGCAAGAATCATGTTGGAAAAAATATTTTATCTAATGAAGGACCAACCAATGAAAATAGGATATTCAATATCGATATCAAGGGTGAACATGAGCACAATGTTTGTTAGGAATGTATAATGAGTAGTTCCATGCGCTACAACACTCAATCTAACAACATTCATGGTCTAGTCTTCTTAACCCACGTCAATGGTATTGACTTCAATGAAAGAATGTCTAGGTATTTTTCCTTCATATATAATAAAACCTATAATGCTTATCAGGTAATGATAACATAATAGAATATGCATTATGATTGACTTTTTATGTCATATGAATTCATTTGTTTATATTCTTGATTCCAAGTTTTCAGTGACTTGTTTATGTTATAGGAGCCATGTTGTCATTTCTAATGGATTTTTCTGCTAGATAATTTGTGTTATCATTGAATATAATCACATAGGTTGTAATTTTTAGTTGAACTAGTTATTTATTGTGATGGTATTCATGAATACATAGATTAATTTGTGGCTAAGACTTCAAAAGTTTATAGTAACACAATTTCAAACTCTTTTAAAGTTGCTCTCCTTGATAGACAATGCTACACCCACAAATTTGATTTGAATTAGTTTCATTTTGGTTTTTTTATAGGCATGATAAATACAAAAGAGTGGAAGGATATGCATGATATTGATGATGTTGTAGTGCAAATTTCACCAATTGAAATCAAATATTAATTGAATATGAAATTTTATTCCCATGCAAATCAATTGCACGAAATCTAATATTTTCAAAAAGGCATCATTAAGATATTGTATATTGAAAGCAAGATGGAAGTTTTAGATAGCAGTTGATGCATTCTTAGTAGACAAATGCACTACCACTACAAAATAAATACATGATTGGATCGAAGAATTTCAAAATACAATAGGACCAAGGAACTGTAATGGTAGAAACAACTTCAACTATACATAACCAGTGGAAGCTTGTCTATAGTAATCATACTCTAGGTTCCATGAATGGTAAGCCTCCAATATTCTCAACTTTTTGTTGTTGTCATTACTTCCACTTGGTCATATTTTGATGTAGACTAGTCGAGAGCTTAAACCAGTATTATTATTAAGGAAATTACTCTATGGAACCAAACCTTGACTTTAATGTTGAACTATGTAATATATTTGTAAACTCCAAAAAAACAAAACCCATAATTTTCAAATCCATTTCTCACAACTTTATTGTACCAAATACCAATAAAGTCATTTGATTTCTATAAATCCTTGACATCAAAATTGAATTCTCAAGTGAAGTCTCTTGTAAATGAGAAACTGCAAAAACCCTCAATAAATTGAGCTAGGACCATTGTGCAGTAAATGAGAGATAAATATAAAGTGAAAAAATATTGAATTTCACATCACAAAGCATCGTATGGATTGGTTCACCAATATTGGATTGAAAATATTATTGCATTATTATTTACAAGTACATAATATGGAGTTCAAACAGATATAGATTTTATGTATAGAAATATATGTTTAATAATTTAGGGCATCCATATATATCCATGCTTTCTTTGAAATGTAAGGTACCAAATCAAATTTAATGTTGCATGAAGCTCCAGTGAAATGCTTAGCAATTTTTCTAAGGATTTCGCAGTGAATATATTTGTAGTTCATAAGGTAAAACAAAAATATTTGGATGGTGATATTTCCTCTAAATCAAGTTCAAATAAAAAAATGATATTGAATACAATCATTCTACTTGGATTGTCCATTTTCATTCAAGGAATAATCAACTCATATGATATTGTTGAGATCCTAAACTAGCTTGCTAGATCACTTCCCTATACTTCAAATGTATACAATGAACTCATATAATATGTTGTTGAGATTATAACTAGTTCATCAGTTCATTTTCCTCTTCTTCGAATGCATACAACAACCTAGATCAAATAAAAAGATACAATCTATCTATATGATAAAAATTAATAATACAACAAAAATTTGCAAGTGCATTAAATCCTTTCACCTCACTTTTGATTCAGAGAAGCAACTCATGTATGAAACCTTCAAAACCTATGCCCAACTCGTTGCAAAGAAGAGAAGTATTTCATAACTCAAGTCTAAAACCTTCAAAACTTATGCCCAACTTGTTGCAAAGAAGAGAGGGATTTCATAGGGTTTTGGAGATTTCCTCGTAGAAATTGTTGGACTTGATTCAATAAGATCTAGAGGACCCTCCTTCAAATGTGTTTAATGACAAAAAAAGACTAAATTGAAGATAAATTGTTGTTGATATTCTCTAGGCATAGTTATGTGCTCCATATTTCGCATTGTTTCATTTGTCACTATTTACATAGGTTGAAATATTTTCACCATTTGAATATTAAATACATTCATTATCTATATGAAAAGTGAAATTTAAATAATATGAATATAGCAAAGAATTTCTATTACGAGGTCATTATGTCATTTCCGACGTCATTAAAATAATGGTAAAAAAGTTTAAGTCGCCAACTCTATATAGTATATTTTAAAATGTGAAAATTAGTGTTTTGGATGGAAATCGATAGTAATTGAATCTATAAATAAAAAAACACATCAATTTTCAAGGTATAATTTATGAACAAACTTGTGGAGTTGTGATGGGGTTTCCACTATCCCTTATTGTGGAAAATATTTATATGGAGAATTTTAAATACAAGGCCTTTGATTCCTCCCCCTTAAACCTGATTTGTGGGTTAGGTATGTAGATGATAAAAATGTAAATGGACTCATGGAAGAGAGAACCTAAACAAGTTTTTGGAGCACTTGAATAGTCAATCAAAACATATACAGTTCACTATGGAATTGGAAATCCATAATTCTATTCCTTTCTTGGATGTTCTCAATTCAAGAAAGGAGGATGGTTCCTTGGTGCATCCAGTGTATCGTAAGAACATCCACTCTGAACAATATCTTCATGTCAATTCCCATCATCATCCATCCCAAAAATTGGAGCTCATCAACACTTTGGCCACTATAGCCCTAAGAATATATAATGAGGAGCACTTGGAAAAAGAAAAAGCAACACTTAACTAGTTGTTTCCTAAATAGAGGTTATAAGGATTGGTAGGTGAAGATGAATTTCCATAGGGAAAAAATAACCCCTAGAGATCGAAATATTAATTATTAAGGAGATCATAATGTGGTTCTCCCATATTTCCAAGGCACATAAGAGAATATCACTACAATCCTTAGAAATAAGAATATAAAAACCATTTTTCAACACCCTAGAACGATTAGAAGTCTCCTTAGTTCGATGAAAGACCTTGTTGACCCTAAACTACAAAAAAGGGTTTACAACATCCCCTGCTCATGTGGTCTAAACTACATTGGCAAGACTGGGAGGTCTTTTTAGGTTAGAATTAAAGAACACAAAGGTGCAATTACTCATAATTGTGAAAAGTCCTCATCTTTGGTTGAGCATTGTATGAGGACAAAGTATCATATTTGTATTGAAGATGCGAAGATTCTTTCAAGGGTGGATCACTTATATAAAAATGTGTTAGAGTGTCCATGGTAATTGTCAAGGAAAACAAATGTGTGAATAGGGATGACGACCTTAAGTTGAGCAGATATTGGCTCCCCATTTTTCATAATTAACCCTTTAGTTTGTTTTTTGTGCTTGTTCATTGTCCTATTTCCCCTTCCTTTTTTCCTTTTTGAAGTTTCCTCGGTTTTGATTATGTCTTCCTTCGCTTTTTTTGTTTTTTTTCTTCATAGCATTTCTTTGTTCTTTCTCTCTTGTGCTTTATATTTCTAGCCATTGGATTGTCTTATTTATATATATTTTCTGTGTAGGTTTTGTTTATTTAAAATTTTAGGGTTCCTCTTATTTTTTCTCTTTTGTCTTTCCTTTATTTATTTTATTATTTAATTGTGTTTGTGTTCTTTTTTCTTTTCTTTACTTCCTATTTATGTTGTTATCCTTTTCCCTTTCTCCTTTTGTTTTATTTTTATCTTGTTGACTTGTGGTTTTCTAGGTTTTTCTATCTTTAAGGTTTTGTTATCAGTATTAATTTATGGTTTTCCTAGTGATTTATCCATCTACACCTCGTTGCTTACTTATTTGATTCCATTACTTTATGAGTCTCGATGATCGATTGTGTATCGCAATTCCAGAATGTCGAAAAAATGTTTCAAAACATAGTGAATCTGGAAATCTATGCTAATAAACTAACACACTATGAAAGCCTAAAAGAACAAACAACACATAAATAGTTATTTTGCAAATTTAACTAAACATGAAGGTGTTGACTTCCAAAGCATTGACAATGCTCAACAATGACAAGTCAAGGGTACATATTAACCTAAAACTAGACTAATTATCACTATCATTCATTCAACATGTAAATGGAGTTATCTAAAGTTGTAGTAATTGTTTTTTAATTATCGAAAGATTTAAAATGGGAAAAACTATTAAAAGTTTTGTTCCATTAGGGACAAGCCTTGGATCATAGTAAAATTCTATTCATATTTGAATTTCATGTTGAATTCCTGCAAGTTACTAGATTTATGATAAAAAGGGATCTCTAAACATTTTATGTGCTCCTTACACTTGTTAAGCGTTTTAACTACTTCATATAATTTTTATTTTTTTTAACCAAAACTCATAAATTTATATTATATAATGATGTAGTTGTGATAAATAACCCAATTACATCATACTTCGTGTCCAAAATTTTAAGAAAAATAAATAACTCCTTGCATGCAAATTCAAAACTTACATATATCATTAAGCAAGATGTCTTAAAATACTTTATATAGCTATAAATTCTAAAATAAATTTCTACTATTGCAATAGCTTTAAAAACCATAAAACTTAGCATAAAACATGATGGTTGATAGTCTCTTTGATGGGACAAAGTCCCACTTCCCATTCTCCATGTTCTCAACTAGTTGATGCATGGTGTCCTCTTCCTTTAACTCCCCTTGGGTTTAGTTCATTGACATTCTTTGGTTGGAGGCCCCAAACTAGGCGCCTTTCTCAAGTTGACAACCATGTTTGTAAGCAGACTACATTCAACTTCTACAACAACAATTTTTTGTTTTACATGCACAAGAATACACATGATTGATGCAAATTGAGAAATGGATTGATGTTCATTGTCATGAACTTTTTTGTGGACCAAAAAGATGGAGTTCATGTTGCACTTAATTGATTTTTCATGATTTCAAATAATGCATCTAATTTCTTGCATCTCCTTGAAATCCATTAGGACAACACAAATACTAGGACACCAAACTAGGGCCAAATATGAATTAGATGCCTGAAACAAGGAAAACCTACATTCCCACAAAACCTCCACCAAGACTCCCCCAAATTGACGCTTTTTATGAGCTATGAAACTTGATAACTATGGGAACTAAAGAGGGCCAAACCAACCAAGTAAATAATCCACGCTACCTGAAACTAAATTCTTAATGAAACTATGAAAATCTAAGCCAAGAGGGAAAAAAACCGAATTCATATTGAAAATGTTAGCGACCTAACCTCCCTAACCCCTCACGTAGGTAGAATAATATATTTTCCATGCAATAAAGGTCAATATTAATAAATAATGTCTAGTTAATAATGTGAAGAGGTCTAATGTAAGAAGACTTAATATAAGCTTTTGCTTCTAGAAATCTCTCCCTCTAGATTGTTCTTTTGAAGATAGATTTAGTATAAATAGGAGTAGACAACATGAGAAAACTTTGTCTTGAGAATGTTGGAAATACTGAGAGGGGGGGTGAATCAATATTACCTTTTAAACAATTAGTAATTAATTTGTTATTCTAATTATCATCATTATTGATCAACAATGGACTTTGTATTTAAACAATCAATTATATAAGTATACTTCAACAAGCATTACAAAGTTTATAAAGAATAATCTTGTGTTTGTGAAGGACACCAATCCTCTTTAGAGCATCAACTCTTGGAGACACAAATCCCCTTCTTCGGGGCACCAACCCTAGGAAGCACCAACTCCCTTTTTTTTAGGGCACCAACCATAGGAAGCACCAACTCCCTTGTTTTTAGGGAACCAAACCTAGGAAGCACCAACTCCCTTATCTTTAGTGCACCAACTCCCTTGTTTTCACACTTTACTTAGTAAAGCATATGAATCCTTCCTTGATCCTCCCTTCCACCCTCACTGCATAAGTATCTTCAGCTTTCCTTCTTGGACTATGCTTATGCTTTTGATCTTATGATATGGACTACAGAGACACCTTTCTTTCATCATACCTTTATGTTTATATAGTATTCCAAAAGGTATGACATTTGAACCATTGTGTATTTTAATAATGAACCATCACACCCTTTCATTTATTAACAACTATGTTATTTTAATAACAAATTTCTTATTTTATTATTATCCTTTAAGTTTATTGGGTGAGCTTGGTTCTTCTTTCAATCTCTTTTAATTAAGAATCATATTATTAATTGGCACTAGTTTCCAGGTCAACCAACAGTTATGGTAGCCTATAATTTGACTCATTGCACATAAAATCCGTAATGAGGTGTCCAAGGACCTCTGCAGTGCATTTGGTCTTAACTCTTTCCCTGACATGGAGCTCTAACAACCTATATGGGTGTAATGGTGCTCAAGAACCAAATCTAAAGGCGCTAAAAATTTTCTCCTCTGCATGCAACTAGTGGCTAGATCCATTGTCTTATCCATGTATGTGATTTAATCTGGATTGTTGATTTCCAGATTCAAATTCTACAGATAAGCACTTCCTTCAATCCATTTCCCTTTGTGACCGCGGGCTCAAAACCAAGGGCTTATCTATTTCACATGTTATTTTGTTAGCTCTTTTCTCCATTCGCCCTTATTATTCTACATGGGGTCGTATTCAAATGTCCAAGGGATTATTTACTTCTAGGTCCTTTACACTCTTATTAGCTTATTTACCTTATCGAGCTACCAGTGTTGGAACCAACTTCTCTGGTACTTCGTCCTTCGGGACTTCCAACCTTTGCAATCTTTCAACCCTCCTGGAGTAAATTTCATCGAAGTGTGTATACTGTATTTACTAGTAGATCGGACGGTCAGTATTTAATCTTTTGTTGGATGGACGATCATGGCATATCCATGGGAATCAAACAAAATCGACAATCATGACTTAATCAGGATTTGAGATGAACAATTCTCATTCACTCCGGGACTTCGGCTATTCGTGGCTCCGGGATTCTAGAGTAGAGAAATTCTCCTCGAGGTTTACCTATTGAATAATTCATAGAATGGTGGCGACCGCTTGCTGTCGGTTAACACCTCTGCTTACATTATCCTTACACTATGCTTGATAAACTGTCGATAACTCTCCCGAAGAAGATCAACAGTTAGTGTTACTTAGTGATTTACACTTACTCTATCTTTCCATTGTACTTGATCGAACGGTCAAGAAATATTTGGTAGGATCTTAGATCAACGACTAAACGTTAATTCGTGACTTTAGCCTTTGGTGCTTCGTGTAAACTTACATGTTTCAGAATTCTTTTCGCCGGAGTAGTTAGCATCGGAGTTGACCACCTTCTTTCCTTTCGTGTGATCTGACGGTTCGACATTTCCATTCCAAATCGACGGTTAATGCTTAACTCTAGATCAAATCTTGATCTAACAGCTAGGAAAGCATCTGAAGCTCCTTCCTAATCGACGGTAGGCGTTATTTCATGACTTTAGGATTTCATGGATTCTTACTTGTTTCCAGTAATCGCCAAAGTGGCGAAGCTCCAAAGTACCGAAGATTTCTATCTCCTGCTTGATCCAACGACTAAGAACAGTCCTAAATTTTCTCCACGAGATTTGACGGTCGGCGTTTACTTCATGATTTCGTAGGTTTAAAGAATTCGTTTATTATGGGCTCCACTAATCCTTTCCTTCCACTTGATTTTATCTGACGATCATGATAGATCCCAAACTAATCTAATGATTGTTGTAACTCGATCCTTTACAAGGGATTCTTCTTTGTATGGTCAAGATTTTGCGCGACCTGCTACGTTATTTCTCCTAAGTTTTGATCTCATCACCTGCACTCTATTGACATCAATGATAATATCATACCACTGTATCCAACAGAAAATTATTATAATAGAGCGTTACTCTGTTGGAGGTTTCCCCCTAGAAGAGACAAGTGAACGTTTCTTTCTATCAATAAAGGTATCATTTTTGGTATTGTGGTTCTCTACATTTTGTTGTTCTGTTGGTATTTTTTGCAGTATTTATGTTTTTTTCTCATTATAATAGATATGGTACCTAACAAGTGGTATCAAAGCACTTTCCTCTATGGAAACTATGGGAAATTTTTTTTCAAGGTAGAGACGTGTACTGTCGGTGTCTTTAAAGCAAAAATATATGTCATTCAGTGGGTAAAATTGTGGTGGGGAAGACTACACGCTGGAAATACAAACAGTTTCATGGGGTTGTCTAGAAACCAAATTTTCACCTTGTTGGAAACCTTTGTAACACATGTTGGTACCCTTCGAGTAGTACTACATCAAATAGAATATGTACATGACCATCACTCCCATGTGTTGTCAGGTATATCAGGAGTCCCCTAGGTCCCTTAAATCCAACCCTAGGTATATCAGATTCCTAACTGCTATAGTGACACCGAGAACAACACTTGGGAAGATACTCTCTAGTACCTAGGTAATCAGGTAGTATGACTAAGGGTATGGTTGATCCTCCTTAGTTGGTGCCCTAATATATTGGGTCGAGTACTATTGTTCGACCCTGCACATATATCAGAGATCTATAGCACAGAGAAAACCCTTGTCTGTAGGAACCCTATAAATCCTAACCCCTCAGGAAAGAAACAGGATAGAAAAGAAACAGACAAGAGTTTTTGTCGTGCAACCTTGCCTCCTCCATCCTGGTTGAGAAATTCCTACAAAATATTTTTCGATTAACAATTTGGGTCATTTTCCACTGTAGTATTCTTCAGGCTAGAGCATAAATTTGCAAAAGTAAAAAAAAAATGAGTATAATGGTCCTGCTAGAACCCTTATTTGAGACCTATCCCATTGGATTCCTCTCTTCGCCCTGATCATAGTGGTACCTATCATTTTTAAGACTTTTTTTCTATGGACCCGACCCTCCTTCCCGACAGCCTTATTTGGGACCTATCCCATTGGATTCCCCTCTTCACTTTGATCATAGTGATACCTATAATATTTACACCATTTTTTCCCATGGTCTCATTCCCTTTTCGGCACCCTTATTTCCCACTTACTCCATTGGATTCCTCTAGTTTCACCGATCACAATGGTATATATCAATTATCTGCTTTTTTGTCCATGGACCTACCCCTCATCCCCAAATGGCTCCTCCTCGCCAAGACGAAACCAATCAGAAACGAAATAATGGAATTTATGTCGTTAATGCCAAAGTGGGTTACATCCAGGAACAACTCAATAATCGAATTGAAGAAATCAATTCCACTCTCAAACAATTCATGGACACATTCTAGGGTCCTTCCTCCTCTGACCCACCCCTCCATGTTGAAGGTGTTGACTCCAACCAGCCTCTGCACTCTCATTCCAACTCCCTACATCATGACCCCTGTCTTCCCATAGTTGACGTGAAAATATTTGATGGCTCAGATCCAACAACCTGGATCACTCAGATGGAACATTGTTTTTACCTATATGAAATTACGAATGAGTTGACCGAGATTCGTTACGGTGTTCTCTATTTGGATATGGAATGATGGAAATGGTGGAAATGGCACTGCAATGCATCCCAAGGGTATGTTTCTTGGACATAGTTTGTTACTGAGTTGTATGAATGCTTTGACATGAACACCCACCATTTAGGTCGCCTGACCAAATTGAAACAGTTTGGAACAATGGAAGACTTTATCATTGCCTTTGATCACTTGGCTTTCTAAAGAGAGGGTATGACATGTGCCTTATTTTGCAAATTCTTTATCAATAGCCTCAAGGATGAAATCCAAGCCCAGGTCCTCATGGATCACCCCCAGACTTGGTTGGAAGCAACTAAATGCGCCAAGGAGGCACAACAGGTCACCCTTTCCTAGAGTAGAAAACTTGCTTTTATTCCCCACCCTAAACCCCCCACTCCTACCTCTCAGGCCAATCCTCTCAAGGTCCAAAAATTAACACGGGTGGAAATGGATGAATGCCTACTCAAGGGTATTTTCTATAATTGTGATGAGAAATACTTTCCAAGGCACAAGAGTAAATAACATAAACTTTTTATGGCCATTTCGAAGGATGTTTCTAATGAATATTTTGTGGTTTCACCTAAGGAAGTGTTACCCCAAGCAGATGATCTTACACCGCCATCTAATCCTCCTGAAGTTGAACCTCTTATTTCATTGAATTCTCTCACTGGATTTTATGCTCCCCAAACCCTCAACATAATTGGCTACATTAAGCACTAGAAAGTCATCATCCTAGTTGACAATGGAAGCACTCATAATTTCATTCATCGTTGCATTTCCCAAGAGTTCAATTGTTATATCCGTGCAGTCAACAATTTTCAAATCATGATTGCTAATGGGGGTTCCATGAAATGTGAGGGTTTTTTTGAAAATGTGTACCTACAAATTGGTCAATATCACTTGAAATATCAAAAGTTTGTTATTGACATGGGTGGTTGTGACATTGTACTCGGTGTTGAATGAATCTGCACTCTAGCCCCCATCACCATGGATTTTAAGGATTTAACCATTCAATTCCAATAGGAGGGCCATCAATATAAATTCCAAGGCATTATCGCAGGATATTTGGAGATCATTAGTTCCCACTACATGGAAAATTTACTCAAAAAAGGTCATTCTGGTATCATTGCCCAACTCCATTCCATTCAAGCAGTTGAGACACCCTCTATGCACCTCGACCTCCAATGTATCATTTCCCAACACCAAGTTATTTTCAAAACTCCCAGGGCCTTCCCCCCTCCCGCGACCATGACCATTCCATTCCTTTAATCTCGGGAAATCTTCCTCCCAATGCTCGCCTATCTTGTCATCCCTTTGCTCAAAAAAATGAAATTAAGAAAATTGTCTCAATTGTTTAAGAGTTGCTAGAAGTGGGTGTTATTTTTCCCAGTACCAGTCCCTATTCTTCCCTTGTAGTCATGGTCCTCAAGAAGGAAGGCACTTGGTGCATGTGTCCTAATTTCCATGCCCCCAAAAAACTTACCATTAGCGGCATGCCTCATTCTATTGTCTCTAACTGTGATCCAACTTTTACCAGCAATTTTTGGTAAGAATTATTCAAGCTCCAAGGAACCCAATTGCATCTCAACACTGCTTATCATCCCCAGACTAATGGTCAATATGAAGTAGTAAAAACGTGTTTGGAAACATATTTGAGGTGTTTTACATCTGATAGAAATAATCAATGGGTTCATTGGTTACCCCTCACTGAATGGTGGTACAACACCTCTTACCCTACTTCCACTCACATGACTCCCTTTGAAGTAGTCTGTGGAAAAAGGACACCATCAGTTATCCCATACATGTCAAGTGTCTCCAAGTTTCAATAGGTTGACCTCAATCTGACAGTCTGCACAACCATTCCCCGTACTCTCAAAGAAAATTTGGTCATGGCTCAAAACCGCATGAAGCAACAGGCAGATCAAGGTCATTCTGAACATCAATTTGCTAGGGAGTAGTTATGTCTATGTCTACAACTGTACAAGAAAAATTCACTCAAAACCCAACATTGTCAGAAACTCGCCCCCAAATTTATGGTCCTTATACTATTCTCAAACGAGTGGGGTGAGTGTCCTACCAATTAGCCTTGTGCAATCACTCTAAGATACATCTTGTTTTTCATGTCCCGTGCCTGAATAAAGTGATTGGCATAGACCCAAACCAGTCTACCAAAGTTGGATGAAGAAGGTTCCATTTAGTTGCAGCCACAAGCAGTATTCGACCAGCGCAAGTGTCGTCTCCGTTAGCGCACCATCAAGGAATTTTTAGTTCAATGGAAGGATACTCCACATGGGATTCGACTACTATTCTGAAGCAATTTCCTCATCTCAAACCTTGAGGACAAGGCTCTTTTGCAAGGGGTAGGGCATGTTAGGGACCTAACCTCCCTAACCTCTCACATAGGTAGAATAATATATTTTCCATCTAACAAAGATCGATATTAATAAATAAGGCCTAGTTAATAATATGAACAACTCTAATGTAAGAAGACTTAATAGAAGCTTTTGTTTCTAGAAAGATCTTCCTCTAGATTGTTCTTTTGAAGAGAGATTTAGTATAAATAGGAGTAGAAGGCATGAGAAAACTTTGTCTTGAGAATTATTGTAATAGAGCGCTACTTTGTTGGAGGTTTCCCCCTCGAAGAGGCAAGTGAACATTGCTTTCTATCAATAAAGGTATCATTTTTGGTATTGTGTCTCTTTACATTTTGTTGTTTTGCTGGTATTTTTTGCAGTATTTATGTTTTCTACTCATTATAATATATCTGGTACCTAACAGAAAAGGAGCGAGTTGTAAAACCATCCCTACGCAAATAAACTTCAAAAATAGTATCCCACCTAGATTTCCTCTGGGACTAAGATTTATCGGAACATAAATGTGCATTACTAAACTAAAGACAACATCTCTTACCAAACAATGGCTAGCCAACTGAAACATATTTCCCACTCCCCTGTATGGCCTTCCTCTTCGATACTCCATAATGCCACCTTGACAATGTTAAACTCTAGTCAATGGTTCAATATTCATCCACTCCATGAATTCAAGCATATGAGGGGGGTTTGTCAATCTCAATAAATTACTTGCCTTGTGTTGAGAATGAGGCTAAGGGAGGCCTGACATATGGAGAGTTAATGAGGTGGTATGTGCCTTTGGGTTCATGGTTAATTGATTAATGTGTAGCTTGATAACTTATGGTTCCATTGATCTTGAGCACCCCCACTTTTAGAGAAGTAGACTCATTTGCTTGCAAGTAAATCTACTTGATGGATGTGCTTCCTCATAACCTAATAAAAATAAATCTTTTGAAAGTCTCCAACCTCATAATGAACTTGAGCCAATATAGATATGAGCTTGTAATCGACTAGAGATGTTTTCAAGACCATTTGATTAATAATTGTGCTTAAGTCTCCCATGAGAATCAGAGAATGAATTCAAGAGTCTATACCCATAAGAAAACCTTGTAAGAGGGCATATACTTCAATTTTTGGTTGTTGGAGGATTTCCCTAGGCCCCATGCACATGTTAATTTAGTTTTTCTTTAGAGGTCAATAATGATCAAGTGCCACTAACACAAGTTAACTGCCTCTTATAATCGAATAATTTAACAATGCAAGTTTTCATACTTTCATAATAATAATAAATATTATAGAATAACTATATTCAAATTTATTTTCCAATATTTTGAGTAAACATTTCACTTATCATTAGAAAAGTAATTTTGCAAACATCAAAAAAAAAATCTACATGAGAAATTTAAACTCTACATGAGAAATTTAAACATTTATAATTTAAAGGAAAGAAAACAAATAATCATTGCTAATCAATAATAAAATCATATAATATGGACCCATTCAAACTTAAACTTAAGTAACAAGTAAATGTTAAGGCCTTCCCTTCTCTCAATGATATGTTATGTTTTCAGCTGACTCTTAATTAGTTCACTGATGTCTGATATATCAGAGAGCAAAGCAATATAAGGCCTAAGCAAAGCAATATACAGCTTGCTAGGCAACATTGAATGTTGTAGCCACTGTATATACAACTGTATATACATCGTTGAATCACTATTAAATGCTGCAGCAACGGTATATCGGTATATATATGTAGAGATATAGCAACTGTATATACATCGTTGAATCACTATTGAATGCTGCAGCAATGGTATATATATGTATGCAGCAATGGTATATATATGTAGGAATATAGTAACTGTATATACATCGTTGAATCACTATTGAATGCTGCAGCAACGGTATATACATGTAGGGATATATCGGACTGTATATATATCGCCTAACGCAACGTTCAATGCCCCGCAAATTGTATATTGTTCGGGCCATAAATTCGATATAGCACGTTCATATCGTGTAACAGCTATCTCGATGCATCTCTCTACTGTTAACCATCCTTCAATGCAGTCTGCAAATCTCTACTTAATATGCCAGCGCGCACTGCAACAGTTAATTCAAGTTTTCATGACCCTGCTGCAAACATTTATGACCCTGGGACTTTGAGAACCATCCTTCCGGAGTAGGCTAACTCGGGAGCAATCTCCCGAGTTCCTAATTCCGACAGGTAGCTTTTCGACGTTTTGGCGACTTCCCATTTTAGGCCTTCGTACGGCGTACCTTCGCAATCAAACTGTGGATGGTATGCATCATGCCAATTTTGCATGTCCACCCTCCTGTCGAAACCCATGGATCCATGAGCTCATCGTGATGGATGCTCATTAATCCATGTAACAATTTTGATGAATTCCATCTCAACTAAGTTTAAATTTTGAATTCTCAGAAGGCGCCATAATTTGAATTTGAATTTGCCCGCCCGCTCTCTTTCTGTGATTTCGATTTGAATGGGCATAGAAGGAAAGAGATGGAAATCCCACCGCAGGCTAAAGAGAAGGAGCCTCGAGGCGCCATGGTGGAAGAAGTTGTTGCTGTCATTCTTCATCTCCATTCCTCTTCAAGTTGCCGCTGCAGAACCGTCTGTTGTGTTCTCTTATGTCTACAAGTGCAGGGAACTCATCGAGCGAGCCTTCTAGGACTGCCTTACTCTCAATTAGATGTTCCAGTTCGCGTTGTCTAGGAAGTCGGCTCATAAATGAATGTCCGACGAACTAAGCAAATGCAGCAGTTCACCACAGAGAGGAGGCAAGCCGTGAAGTTCAACGCTCGGGTGGGTTATGTTCAGCTGGCCTTCCAGAACTGAAGGAAATGTGGTGGATCCCAACGTAGCAACTCACTGACGAATCTCTTCATTGAAGATCCATAGCCTACAGGGGCATATTAGTGGGGTGGCATTTCCGACGGAGTAACTCAAACTTCGGATATCGCTTCCCCGGCGTGCCATTTTCGATGGAGCTGAGAGTGGAAGCGTACATTCCTTACTATCTGCACTCCCATTACGATCCGAAGAGGGTGAACATCACTGTCATTTCCACGAGGAAGATCAAATACGGGTCGAAATTCATTGTTCGTTTATTTCTTACGAGGAGGCCCAGCGTGAACATAGATTTTAATGCATACGCCCCTCCCTTCACAACGCACAGTTTGTCCATGAACCAAAGAATGGTCTCGCTTGCAGCCACGGCCATAGTGAAGGACAAGGACGGGTATTCAGTTGACCTGACGGCTCTACTGAGCGCAGTAGCGGCTCCTTCATGCTACTACCTGCTCACTATTGTGAATTGTGTCAGATACAAAAGATTAACTAAATAAATAGATAAATTAATTAATAAATTTTCAAGTAACAATTTAACATTTGTTTCGAGTTTAGTTTTTTTATCTGTTATAGTACTAGTTGTTAAATTCACCAAGCATTGTTTTTCGATTCAATGGTCAATTTTAAGGTTTTTGTCCAGATGTCAAGGTCATGTTTAAAATATGAAGACGTCTTCAACCAGTCTTGGAAACCCCTCATTCATTGCCTTGATCAATGATCTCTCCTAGCTAATCTACCTCACTTCTTCTTACTTCTAACCAGAATCTTCGATCCTCTTCCTTTACCCCCATTGACCTTCTCCTTTTTATTTGTGGAGTAATCATTGCCCGTCTTTAATATATTGGCTTTCAACTTCATAGTGCTATTGCAGGGGTGGTAGTGTGCATTAATTATTTTATCTGATTTTGTGCCCTCTGCCAACTCTACATCCCCTTTGAGTCCTGACAACTCTACAACCATCATCTTGACAGTGCAACTATGCATCCCCTCTAACAACTCTACAACCATCCCTTCACAGTGCCTCCTACCCACCGCCTCCACTACATGGACATAGCCATTTGCAATTACTTGTTTAATTTTTTTGGTTATTCTAACTTATTTTATGGGATTTTAATATTGCAGTAAGTTTGACAGGTTGCAATGGGAGAGCGACAAAATTATCCTTCTTCTATACAAAATATGTCTTGTCAATAATATCTTGATTCAAGGATTACACCAAGTTGGTAGGATTGGTAGAATAGTGCTCTTCATCCTTTGAAGTATGATGGAACACAATCAACTACTTTCCATAATTATGGGGGCTTGCATAATGCATTTTCAAATGGTTCTGGAAGAAAAGTAACTTTTTCCCCAGGCCATTCACCTATGTTTATTCCAGTGCATGCAGAGAAAGGTTTTACTGGTTTTATGATTGATTTTCTCATGGAAGGGGTTTATGCTACAATATCAAAAACTATAGCTACCCCTATTGAGCGTGTTAAACTATTGATACAAAACCAGGATGAGATGTTGAAGTCTGGATGTCTTTCTGAGCCATCCAAAGGAATTACAGATTGTTTTGGTAGGATAATCAAGGAAGAAGGTGTGATTTCCTTGTGGACAGGAAACACTGCAAATGTAATCCGTTATTTTCCCACTTAGGTAAATACAACTTTTCATTGTTTTTTTTTTGAACTTTCATTTGGACCACCTCCTCACCTACTATTATAGAAGCAGAGATTGCACCCTGATGCACAACAGACAATCGAACTTCATTTAGAGAAAATGGCATACTTGTTCAACCAAATCCATGTATTCAAGGGTGAGCAAGCGCGAACAAGAAGTAGAGATTTCAATGTGATGCACAACAACCGAACAAGACGAAGGCAAAGAATCACAAAGGTGAGTTAAATCCCTCGCTCTTAGAAGAATCAGGTCTAGAGAACCTTCTCAATTCAACAAACTGGCTAGCAGAGGTACAAAATACTCGATTGAGAAGCTAGCAAGACTGTTCTCGGTTTCCATGGATAAAACATTGAGAAATTCAATAAGCCCCTCTGTATGACTGAAATAATCACCGTCATCTCACAATCGCTCTAGAATTTCCTTCATCCGATCGTTCTAAGGGGGCAAAATGTCATAATAACCAGTGAATTCCCAAAGCCGGCCCTCGAAGGCAGTGGGCAGGTAGTAATGACTCTGGACGTCGAGGCCCTCATTGTCGACCTCGTCGATGAAATCATGTTCACCAGTCCCATTCTTGATCCTTCTCCTGAACCATATCCACCATTGCTTCTTTTCTATTTCTTGTCAGTTTCTACTTTTTGTCCAACAGAAGCTTTGACGACGCTCCGACGGGGGATTTCATGCTATCAGAGGATCGATTCAAGCGACGAGTGGGTGTCAGGGTGCAGACAACGAGGGTCGATGGAGGTTGTTCAGTTCTATCTCATTTCTTGTTGTCGTTGCCACTGTTATCTTCGGTCAAAGAAGTAATAAAAGTGGGTGGCCTTTGCGCTTATGGCTCCTTGCTTCCATAAAAATAATTTGGGCTCCCAAGGACATTCCTTGAGTCCCTCGTAGCTAAAATCATGTTTCTTGCGAGTGTCTACATTTCAAACTAGCAAAGCAAGGGAAGCATTCTGGTGGAGGTGATGTGGGTTTGGATTTAGCCAAATGCAAATTCCTTCTTTGCATCCAACACATGTCTTTACCTTTTGTTGTAGAAAAAAATTATTTATATATGTCGAATGGCTTGATGGGATTATGAGACCTCCACTGGTTTTCCATGTCGAAAATGATTCTGAGACCTATACTAGATTTCCATGTCTGAGACAAATATTTTCTCAACTTGGCTTTAAGTTGCATAGCAGCATAACAAACGCAAAAATAGGTTCGGTGCAAAACTTTATTTCAATGAGGAGAAAGCCTATTATGTGAGCAAACTCATTGATGCATTATTGCATTATAACATTTTCCTAGTGATATTCCAAAAAAAAAATTGGCCTCGCAGTGCTTCTTGCCATTTGTCTAGATAGCATAAAAGATGTCAGTCCTTTCCCTTGACATCCAGTAAAGTTGCATCCCTAAATAGTGAATAGTGTTTTGTTTCAGTGGTTCCTAAGTGGTGTAAA